>JAZHYW010007777.1:0-147382 GCA_037355805.1 Ixodes ricinus | reverse complement strand
TTTACCTACTTTCATCCTCCGCATAAAGTTGATTGGTGTCACTAACAGATTACCCCAGAGGCCGAACGGGTCGAAACAGGTCCAAATTGATCGACGTACACGTGCGACACATTTTGCACCACTCTGCTTTATGCAAAGTTTTTCTCTAGTATCTCAAAACTATGGGATATCAAACAAACTGTTAGGCATTCCCTCAAGAGTCTGTTTGATAGTCCTGTGCGAATAGTGGATTTTGAGTTCGAAGCGAATCAGTGGTTTTGGCCAAATATTTTAAATTCAAATATCGAATAGTTTTTCCACACCTTTCACTACCATTGCATCATCCTTAGATGAAACCCCAGTTAAACTCGTGAAGGTTGTTCCACTTGTTTATTTATAAGCTAAGTTTTAATCTGTCTAAATTTATGAACCATGACATCAGAAGGTCTGATATCTTAGCATGGCAAGTAAAATGACGGATTTGACATAAAATGAATCCTATAGAGATGGCCAACTATACCCAATTGAGTGAACTTACAAATCTTGCTATATAAAATATTCATTTTTTTCATCTCGAGTTAAAAACGAATTGTGCATGATGAACGCAGGTTGTAAGGGCATCTCTGCCTAACATATACTCTTGCATAACAGTCAAGTTTAATTTGAAACTTTTACTACAATGTGGATATACACATTCACACAAAGTTTCCATTTATTTTCATATACAGCTGGCATGCCTGCAGCTTCCCGCTTTGAATGTATGCTTTTCTTTCAAACACGCAATTGCAATATTCATACTTTCTCACATGTTTATTGCAGCAGGTTACCCCAGCTGAGTGCGCTTCTTACTGAGCACCTATGCAATGCAGAGAAGCGACACCCTAGGAGCCTGCTTCCGCAGGGTATTGCTTCTCCGCAGTGCACCGGTGCTCAGTAAGAAGCGCACCCAAAGGGGCTAACCCGCCGCAATCAACACTTTGAAAAACGCAAATACTAGTGCAGTTCTTCTTTAAGCGAATGTCGAGTGGTGTATTATATTCGAAACTACTGTTGGAAATGTCGAATATTTTCAGAACCCTACTGTTTGGCAATAAAAAAAGCCGAAGCGTTTGTTTATTGAACTGTTTTGATAGACATTCGCATTTGCCATGCGCATACTGATGATGCTTCCTGCATAAAAAACAAAACGTTGTGATGATTCTTTTTTTCTAGTCAGTATGGTGTATTTATTTTAAGGTATATTCGGCTGGTCGATTTCCAGCCTCTTGGAGCGCTCTGAAAAGCTGATGCCCATTTGGCTGGTCGAAGCCAGGCGCTCCAAGTACATTCGACTGGTTCTTTCAAAGCGCTCTCAGAATTTTGAATCGTGCCGTCCTCTGGCTCGTTGTGCTGTGAGGCACTCTGACTTCGAAAGCGCGTTCCCCAGCGCTAGAGGGCCGGTCACATGACCCCAGTTACTTCCGCTCTTGAGTTGAAAAAGAAGCCGCTAGGCTTAGCATCGGTCGCCACCGCGTTTAGATACTGCGTCGATCCCGCCCTGGCGAGCAGTGGGTCCAGGAGGTGCTCAATGGGGGACCGCAGTGAGAGCCAGCATCTGCACTGAAGGCTCTCATTTTTTGTGCTGGCCTGCGGACGTGCGGCGGGGGTGCTGGATGGATGAATGGTATCGTCTAAACCCTTCTGCACAGGGTGGTAGCTTGCGCCGTGGCAGTGGAGCGGTTGCGGAAGTTGCCCTCGTTGTCCGGTCGCGTGTCAGCGCTCGTGTCGCTCGGAACAGTTGCCGAGCATCCGGCTGACGCGCCGTTTCTCTAGCTCGTATTTGAAGGCTATCCCGAATCTCGCAGATCTGATTCAGAAGATTGGAGCACTCGAAAATGACCAGCCGAACTAGTATTTTTGCATCTTCCTTGAAGTTAGAATTATCCCTCTTTTTGTAGGTAATTTGTGTGATACCTTGTTTCTTTTTAACAGCTGCACCCAATGTTCCTGTGAGCTGGTGTAAACTGGAGGTAAGCTTGACTCTCTCAACTTCGGTGTAACCTATGTATAAAAAGTATTGAAGGGGCAAAACACTTGAAAGTTCGGTTTTGGGCAGTTTTGAAAACTTTCGAGCTTATTGCGGTGAAATTTCGGTTGTTTTGACGTCGTGGCACGATGTCAGAATAGCGACGCATTGCATTTATTCAACTGAAATGCACACATCACCCATCACAGAACACCGTTCAATCTTGCCGATTGGTTACGAAACAAAGTGGTGCTGCGTTGCTTCCTTTCTTGCGGTCTTGCTTACTTTCGCCTTGTCACCATGAAGGTCGGGATATAATATTAATTACCAAGAATGGGATATAATATTTATACATATGCTGATTGATTTCTTGCTGTTGTCCCACAAATATGACTTCTTAATTGAAACTTGAAATAACCAGTGATGAATCGAAAAATGAAAATCTTGTATTTCAATGCGACTTGTGCGGGGGAACGCTTCCATATGTTTCTAAATGAACAGTGCTGGTACAGGGCTGCAAATATCTTTTGATTGTTAGCTTCTTGCTCAGCACTCCAGAGATATAGATAAACCCTCGTAGTTATAGCCGTCTTCACTTAGGTCAAAGCACAGTTGAAGGCTCTTGCACATACAACCACGGACACACACATTAAAAGCGCAAGCCACGGGACATTCGCCGCTGCAATTGATTTAGTTGACGAAAGAACACATACAGGAATGTGCGCTGTTTGGTTGGCCCCATTGGCTCGTAAGCGTCGGCTGCACTTTTGAGTTAAGACAAAAGGAAGCATAGAGATTTCTCGTCAACCATGCTGGCCGGTTGATGCGCTGGAAGTTGATCGCCGACATCGTCTGAATTTCTAGACGATGTCAGCGATGTCCGGATCTAAAGGTCGCGAGAAAACACTGCATAGTAGTAGTTGGATGGTGATTACTGTGACAAGACACTTGATTATCGTGTGTGCCGCATGCCTCCGTGCTGCCTCTCACCAGCGCGCGTGCGTCGAGCTTCATTGCTTTGCATCAGAATGCTGGAACCAGCAGCTCGTAGGGCCGATAGGCCGTAAGCGCAGTAGGTTAAGCTGCTGATGAGGCTCGGAATACTTCAAGCTCAGTGCTAACTTACAGGTCTGCCTTTTTTGCTTTTAAATTAAAATAAATCTCTAACATAAAAAAAAAGCTGGTTTAAAAAAAGAAGAGCAAAAAAAAATGCAAAAGCCATGCAAGCGTGTTTGCTTGGCCTAGTCAGTAGCGTGTCTGGCCCGCAACCGAAAAATCGTAAGTTAAAATCTGCCTTAAAAAAAAAATTCTTCAAATTTTTTTTTAAGGCAAATGAATTACTTTATGAAGTGAAATTATTTGAGACATGCAACAACCTTTAATTGGCATTACATGTCATGTTTTAATCACTTTCATTCCACTTGGGACGTCACGTTTCACGTGAGTGTTGTGGGTTTGAAATTCCCGCACGAGGTCATGTGGCTGTGATGTCATGACCTTATCGACCAATTGGGACTTTCTTGTCCCACTGATGTTGACGCCAGCTTTTCTGCAACACAAAGTCCTTAACGCTATCGCGTTAAGAAAACCACGGGTCTATATTTGAATAAATACTGTAGTCAAGGTTCCCGTGCAGCTGTCGATTGAAAGGGCAGCGAACTTTGACTTCACTCTGGTTCCAACGCTGCTTAAAGGGGTCATGCAAAGAAAATTGATATTCCCAGACTTAATTAAATAAAATTGATGAGACCTCAAGGATCCTAAATCCCAAATATTGCGGGATGAATATTGGTTCACGTTTTATAAACCGTTTCTGAAAATCGTTTTTTTTTTTTGGGGTGCCTGGAACAATCATGCGACACTGTTGGCCAGCTTGAGCTACAAAATGTCACAAAAATATCTGTGTAAGGTTGAGGACTTGCTGTACTTTATTTTGTGTTGCAATAATAAAGAGAAGTTATGAAAATAGTAAAGAATTTACTGGCGTTCTAGAACTTAAGCAGCAATACTATATCACGTGTTTGCTGGTAAGTTTCGTTTTCAAACACATTCGAGATTTCCATTGTCCGGCAACCATAGCAACAAAGGCTTCCTTTGTCTGCTGGTCGCTGCACATTTTCTGTGCAGGAAGATTTAGGTTGTGGTATCGTCATCTCGGGGAGGTGCAACCGATCGGACATCTAGCATTTAAGGAAAGTATCTGGTCGCCCTTTGACTTGTACGCGTGACGTCAGAAAACAAAACTTTCTAATTGGCTTTCTTGATGTGACATAGTCATAGAACGGAGAGGAAAGCTCTCTTAAAAACCGAAATTGTTGTTTTACACTAATAAATGAATCCATATGGTAGAATGAATGCGTGTGGGTTACATAATGGAGGACTGGTAATCCAAATAAGCGTCACATAGCACAGAATTTTCGAAAAACGTTTCACAACCCCTCTAAGAGCAGTGTCATCTTTAAAGCCCAAGTGTAGGCTTTCATAATATTTGGTGTTGGTTTTTTTTTGCAGTTTATAATATCAAAGTTGAGTTTGGTATGTTCATAAAACTTGGGAAGAACATATTTTATAAATATTAAACATACAGGGTGTCACAAAAAAAAAAATTACACATTTTTTTTTTATTGCAAAACAAAAACTAGGCACTGTCGAACGCTCATTTTCCGCCCAGAGGTAGTGCTAGACGTCACAACCAGATGCCAAAGTTTCAGCCCTATCCGATACCTTACTCAAAAGTTATAAGTGATTTTCTGAGAATTTCAATGGGAAAATGGTGGCTGACATAGTTTTTGAATACATGGGGCTCTATGGCACCAGAAACTGAAAACGGGCAAAAATGGGCTCCATTTTCCCAGTGAAATTTTGAGAAAATCACTTATAACTTTTGAATAAGCTGTCCGTTTGGTCTGAAACTTTGGCACCTGGTTGTGACCTCTATAGTCGGTTGCAACCTAAGAATGAACGAGGATAAGACGGGCCGGGGAGGAGGAAGCAGACGGAACGCTAAAGAGAGAGGAGGTTTCCCCTCTCTTCTCCAGCGTTCCGTCTGCTTCCTCCTCCCCGGCCCGCCTTACCCTCGCCCTTTGTTCTTGGGTTGCAACCGACTATAGTGCTACCTTTGGGCGGAGAATCAGCTTTGGTAATGCCTAGTTTAGTTTTGCGGTAAAAAAAAAACTGTAAATATTTTTTTGTGACACTTTGTGTTTTAGGATATGTGCTGTTTTTGCTGGCATTTTACATAAATTATGTTTACAGGCTAAATAAACTACCAGGTTTAAAAATGGGAGGGGAGAGAGGCTTTTTCCCAACTGAAGTATTGCACTATGATTCTTTGTTTATCCATCTTTTAGTACCCATTGTACATGGAACCTACTCTGACCAGAGCCTTATTCCTAAAAAGAAGACTCTGTGTTCCTTTTGCACTTATCTATTCTTGTTACAAATGGTAATGCGTGATATTCTCGAGTATCAAAGAGGAACCTTCAGTTATTATCAAAGATGAACTCATTTGGCGATGCATTCACTTTTTCATTTTGAAGTGATGTGCTAACAGGTATTATCATCTGCTCCAAAAGTGTCAGTGGCTGCTCCAAAACAAAATATTTCGCCTGCTGCAGAACCTGCTCCAGACGGTCAAATGCCGCTTTCTTCACTGGAGTATCCACGCAGGTTGACACCCTTGCATTTTTGTTTTCAATAAACTTAATTAATCGCTCGTCCCAATAAAATGCCACATATTTAAGACGTCTCTTCTCATGCCTCTACCTGCTCACATTGTAGAAAAAAACAATTGCGGGGCCTTACCACCTGAATGCTGCTTGTGCCAGTACACTTTAAGTGTGGCGATATTTAAATATGGGAATGCTCGTATGGCATCTGATAGTTTGTGATAGCCCATATTTCCCTGCTGTATGTAGCAAAGGTTTGTTTTACAGTTTGGTTGTCACACGGTGCCTTTCTTTCTTTTTGTGCGCAGGTTGTCCTTAGCAAACCCGGGGACATCGTCGTTGCGAAATCGGAGCCTGCGCCTCCACTTGTTGTCATGTCCCTGAGCATCAGGACCGTCCCCAACGATGCGACCAATCAGAATGAGGTTAGGCTTCCTACGCTGTGTTTAGTTACGTACCGCAGGACTTCATTGTGGAGCACAAGTTTTCTGCTTCTTGCGCTGAGCTCTGATTGGCTCGATTGGAAGGATAGTGGGTAGATTTCAATGCTAGTTGTCTTGAGGTCGACCCCCATCCTTCCAACAGAGCCAATCAAAGCTCAGCGTTCTGTTGCCACCACAACCCCGGCGCAAGAAGCAGACAAACTTGCGCTCTGCATACATTTTTGGAGGGACCGCAATAAAGAAGGCATGGTATGGTCGAGTTGTAGAGGGTTGTGGAGAACCACCTGATTCGTTCATGTACAGGTTGTCTCTTTCCCTGAGCTGCCCATGAATTGAACATATAATCGTTCAAATACATGTTTAATAGGGTGAACTTGTGGCTGCAACTAAAAGAGCCATGGATCATGTGATGACGACAAAAAGCGGCTCACCCAATGGCACCACCACGGCCTCTCTTATGCGGGCTGTTGAGAACACTCTAGGCAAAATTATGCAATTGGTTTCGAAATTTTACTAGATCATTCCAGGAGAGCAGCGAAGTAAAATAAAATAAAATGGCAGGCTGTTGGGGTTTGTATCCCGTGCCTCCGCATGGCAGCCGTGTGTGTTGCCAGCTTGGTCGTGCACATATCTTATTAACCGGGAGTAAATCAGTAAGGTTCCAATCTGCCTAAAGGGCCTCTCGAGTGGAGGCGCTCTGTTTTAGCATTTGTAGAGGATGGAAAGCGTTTGCCACAAATGCAGATGAAGCTTGGGGCAAACAGTGATCTTACGTACCACACGGCTCAAGTGTCACTACTCTGGAGTGAATCTTATCTATAATAATAGACCTTGGAGAGTTTGAAACAATCCACTCTGTATCTTTCAAATTTTGGTCAACTGCAGCTGAAACTCGAGTGTTTAAAATTGTTACCCGAACAACCTGTTTGCTGACTTGGTTTATACAGTCAAACTCGTTTACATCGAACTCGCAAAAAGCGTCTACCAGTTCGATATAGCAGGTAATTCGATATAGAAGTTTGAATGAATTTGACTCTCAAAAATCCACTTTCTGCTGACATATTGACACAATGAAATAGTCTTGTATCTTCTGCTGCTTTTTCTTCATTGCATCCGCGATAGCAATATTTTTCTACGCTATCGGCGGATGTCAAAATGCTGACGTCGCTGCCTTCTATATTCGCGCATTAGCGCCGAACTATGCCGAGAGCACGGAGCACGTCCGAGCAGGAGCGGAGCACCTTTTCCTGCAGAGCTCCGTTTTGTTCTACAAGTTGGCTTTCCCCTAAGGCAGGCGGCTGCGTTGGGGGAAAGCCAGCTAGCAGAGCAAGTTGGCTTTTCGTCCGGAGCGGCCACATCAACTGCCTGGAAGAGAAAAAGTCTGAAGACACCTAAGCACTTCTTATGAGTTGTGAATGCGAAAGCATGAATGTCCGACGATGTGGATGGTAGAGGCGGCGCCATGTTGGTCGGCGTCGAGATGGGCAAAAGCTTCCGAGTGCGCGCCAACGTGTCCGTTTTAGCTGAGCGCGGGGCCCGTGGTGGCATGGGGTTGCGGTGGTTAGTTTTATCGGTACGCTGGCGGCACGGACACGCAGCGCCATCTGGCGGCAGTCGTTGAGAACTGACGCGCGCAGCGGCCAGTGGGAGCCTCGTCGCCGCGCGCCAGCCAATGGGACCTTTGGGATCAGGGAAACTAGGTGCTGTTTTCGTGCTTCAAACTGATGACGTCGGCTCGCTCCACGGGACAGTAAATGCTTTTCGCATTAAATATTTTCTTTTGCGGACGGAGCGGGGAGAGGGTGCACGGAGCACCCTCTGCCCATTCCTTCTGCAAGAGATTTGTTTTTCTTCCAAACAATCAACGCAACTGCCCGGAAAAAAAAAAAAAAGCCAGCATGCTTTACAGCAGGGGTTCTCAAACTTTTTGGCCTCACGGAACCCCAGGAAGCCTCAAAAACTGCCAAAGACCCCCCCCCCCACCCTCCACCCTATATTTGCCGAACGAGAGGCAACAGACGCACAATTGTAGGCAATTTTGCATGTGTTGCTTCCCATATATCCTCACCATATCAATCGCGATGTCAGTACAAATTGAGATGAAGGCGCTTTGCATGGTCCTGCCGCACAGCCTGAGGCATGGGGGGGGAGGGTTGCAGTTTGGGTGTTCGCGGAACCCATGAGACCAGCTCGTGGAACCCCTCAGCTCGTGGAACCCCTGTGTTCCCCGGAACCCAGTTTGAGAACCCCTGCTTTGCAGGTTGGTTTTCCCCCAATGTGGCCGCTCGTGTTAGGGAAAGCCAGCTTGCAGAGTGAAACGGCGCTCTTGGCAGTTCGGTATATCGGTGGCGGCTGCTATTTTAATGCAAATAGCATTCTTTGGATACTTCACGCACTTTTCGTCTATGTATCTATCTATCTATCTATCTGGCTATCTAACCTCTTACGCCGCGGGTCGATAAATAAATAAAAAAAAGTCAGCAGAACCTATCCTTTGGGAATGATTATCTACGTTAATGCGAATAGCATCAAACGGTGCGGAGTTATGCGCGTTCGTCAGGTGGCCGGCACACTCTAGATACGCCAGCCCACTCTTGAGGCGATTCTAAATTTGTTGACACTTTCACAGCCCTGCGCACGATCTCCGCAGCCCAGCACGTGCGTTTGTGTCACTTAGGAAGGCGAGCAAAGCACGCGCCATACGCACAAACACTCAAAATGGTACCGACCAGACTTTCTGGCGTCTCAGCTAGTCTCAACCAACGGTACTCTAAACGGTTGTTTATATCTTTACCATAGGACGCGCTTTACAGCGCTGTCACAGCTCACCGGTGCGCGCGCGTTCCATGCACGAGTTGCTCACCCTCTCCCGCGCTCGGGAGAGGGTGATGTAACGACCGTGCTCGGCCTCACGAGAGCGGAATAAGCCCTCGTGCATGGAACGCGCGCGCACCGGTAGCTGTGACAGCGCTGTAGCGCGTCCTATGGTAAGATATAAACAACCGTTTAAGTGCGTTGAATGACTGCCTTCATAGCTCTGTGGTTAGCGCGTCTGCCTGCTGATCAAAGGGTCAACAATTCGAATCCCAGCCGGCGCCGGTCTTTTTTATTTATTTATCGACCCGTGGCGTAAAAGGTTAGATAGCCAGATAGATACATAGATAGACGAAAAGTGCGTGAAGTATCCAAAGAATGCTATTCGCATTAAAAGACCGGCGCCGGCTGGGATTCGAACCGTTGACCGCTTTGATCAGCAGGCAGACGCGCTAACCACAGAGCTATGAAGGCAGTCATTCAACGCACTCTAAACGGTTGTTTATATCTTTACCATAGGACGCGCTTTACAGCGCTGTCACAGCTACCGGTGCGCGCGCGTTCCATGCACGAGGGCTCATTCCGCTCTCGTGAGGCTGAGCACGGCCGCTAGCTCACCCTCTCCCGCGCTCGGGAGAGGGTGATGTAGCGGCCGTGCTCAGCCTCACGGAAGCGGAATGAGCCCTCGTGCATGGAACAGCGCGCGCACCGGCCAGCTGTGACAGCGCTGTAAGCGCGTCCTATGGTAAAGATATAAACAACCGTTTAGAGTACCGTTGGTTGAGACTAGCTGAGACGCCAGAAAGTCTGGTCGGTACCATTTTGAGTGTTTGTGCGTATGGCGCGTGCTTTGCTCGCCTTCCTAAGTGACACAAACGCACGTGCTGGGCTGCGGAGATCGTGCGCAGGGCTGTGAAAGTGTCAACAAATTTAGAATCGCCTCAGAGTGGGCTGGCGTATCTAGAGTGTGCCGGCCACCTGACGAAGCGCGCATAACTCCGCACCGTTTGATGCTATTCGCATTAACGTAGATAATCATTCCCAAAGGATGGGTTTTTGTTTGATGTAACCATAGTTTTTGCTATATATTATCACTGTAACATTACTGTGCACAAAAATTGTTCGATATAAGGGATAATTCAATGTAAACGGGTTCAATATGGTCGGGTTTGACTATTTTATTTTGGCACTGTGTGTTCATACTGTTTTTGGGTTTGTTTACATAACTTGTCCCTTCCTTGCTTGTCTTTAGGTAGTTGCTGTCTCTGTGCTGGCTCACCATACCTTCCCCATTGACAAGCAAGCACCCAGCCCGCTGTACCAGACGCATTTCTGCGGTGAGTTCTTCTTTCCTCTCTTTTTCTTTCTTTTCAGTGTGTTTTGGAACTACTACAGTAGAACCTCGTTAATATGTTTCTCAGGAGACCGCGGAAAAAAAAAAAAGATCATCCGGGAAAACGTAACGGCCGATAACGCACTTAGGGGGCCCTACATGAGATAGAAAGTAGCTCTTATACAATAGTTTATTTTATGTGTACTTACAAAACTGTTAAGGATTGCTATAGCTCGCGTTGCAGAGTTGGCAGACCGCCAAGCCGGCACACGTGCACGGGGAATATGCTGCAAAAGAGCAGTTGTAAAAAGAGCAAAAAAAGTGGAGGATGGAAAAAGCAAGGGGAAGGGACACGCTTGCGCGACGTGCATAGAGAGGGCAGGGAGTGCTCACTGTTGAAAGGGTAGCATGCGCTGGTAGCGTGTGCTCTTTCCCCGAACACCGCCGCTGTTGGTGGTCAACTCCTTAACCCCAAAATAAAATAAGCAAAAAAAAAAAAAATTTTTCGTCAAGTTGAGCGTGTTGACAACAAGGGTTGAGCAATCACATTTTGAACGTATATCTTTGTTTACCTTTTCCTTTTTCTTTCGCCGTTTTGCTTTGCAGTTTTTTTTTTTTCTTGCTGCCTGCATTTAGGGAGATTTTTTTTAGGGCCTTTAAAACATCTGCGAGACCAGCGCATGCAGAGTGGCAGCGCAGAGTCGGGATCGCGAAGAGCTAATTTGCCGACCACCCAAAGGCCCATCATATGGGCCTTTGGGTGGTCGTGCAAGCCTCCCCTACCCGCTAAATGCCTACTTCAAATGCCTTGAAAGTGGGATGCAATATCGTCCTAAATCATGAATATGCAGGGAACAGAATTCCGGCGTCACGAAAACACTTCACCGACCCCTCGCAAGATTGCCATGTGTCGTGTGGACGGACGGGGATTCTGTCGGCGGAATCGCCTCCGCCGATAGCTTCTGGGATCTGTAGCCCCATTTTAAAGGTAAAAGGGACAAAGCAGGTTTATAAAATGTACGGAAGCACGTCTATATCGGCCTAACTCAACGTCTTGTACACCAAGTGCGGCGAGGTCCAGGACCTCAAAGAGCTTGCGGCGCACAACGGCACAACCAGGAAGCCGGTGCTGGGAAGCGAGCCGATGCCGAGATCGCGGAGCGGGGAGTCCTCCACGCCTGACGTCACGGTACACCTCCTGCCAATCAGGGCGCGGCGACCACAGCGAGCGCTTGTGTTCCGCTCTCGGGGCTAATAGATATCTAGCCAGCTTAAAGAAAACAAGACGTGGCAGGTCCCGATTGCCTGAATATTGCATCCCGTTAAATGAAATTGCGTGTAATTATGTGCGAAGCAAGAAGCGGCGACATGAGAAGACAAGCCTTGTGTTTCTTAAGTTGTCAGGAGATTCTAAAATATACGTATGGCTTGCCTTGATTGAACAGACACGGAACCGAAGCGTTAGACTTCTACGCTTCATATTGTGCTTATAGGAAAAAAAGATATCGGGAGTTTTCTTTTTTGCAGAACACGAAGAGGCTGGCCACGGCAAGCAGAAGGATATGAGGAAGTGGCGACGCTCAGAATATTATTGACACTCAAAAAACGCCATGTCCGCAGGCACCATGGGCAGATTGAACGTCGTGTTCACCGGCCCTGCACACATCGCCTTTTGCGGACTAATATTTCGAGACATCATTCGCTCGAATCCCTGTATTATGCGACGTCATTGGCGGTCTCCGTGTTCTGCACGCGAGTGAACTCAAAAAGGCATTTAGTGTATTTCTACAGGCACTGAGAGGTGAAGACACACCGGACCTGGCTTATTATGTTGACGCTCAGTGCTTCCTGATTCGGTTTCTGACGTGATTATCGGCCAGTGCCGCAGTCTGATCGGCTATGGAGCGATCATAAGATGGTGGGAACTCGTCAAGTCCCACGTTTCTCAAGCGTTAGTGGCTATCGAGTTTGCAACGAGAAGTCCATTTTGGAGAAACAACGTCCCTAACAAATCGGTTCCTTTAATTCTGGCTCCGTCTGTCCTTCGTATATGAAACCTGTTCGTCGAGAGAGTGGAGAAGAGGAGAAGCCGAGAGCAGTGGCGTAGTAACAGGGGGGGGGGGGGGGGGGCGTGGGCCTCGGGTACCAGGAATCTCAGTCACGAGGGGGGGTGCCACTTATGGCGGCAATCCCCCCGGCTTGACTGGTTCGTAAGTGGCAAAGAATGTGTAGACGCATGAGGTCACCACTCTTCCATCACGAACGTGTCTGGTGCAGAGTCGCAAAACTGGCTTGGCTCGCGGAAAGTGCGGGAGCACTCGAGAAAGAGCTGTGCCCGGGCACGCCGAGCCAACGCCACCTAGTCTACGCCAAACCCAGCGCAACACGACGCTGGCTTGCGGCGACCACGGCCGGACTGCGCCGAGACAGCAAGAGAAGGCGCCAGACGAAGAAGAAAGAAATCACACGAAGGTCTTACACGAAGGGAGTCGTGGGGGGGGGTAAACATGTTGGGTAAACTCTCAACGTGTCGTCTCCCTCACCCCGGACTCTCACCCATGGCTGTCCACCCGTGCACGGCACCGCACCACGCTCCGAGGGGGAAGTGCCGAGAGGAGGTGCTGGCGAAAGGCTTCTGCTCAGCAAGCTCCCTCGCTCTCTGACCCCGCCGTAAGTTCTAGAAGCGCGTCGCTCGCCGTCGGGAGGCGGTCACAATGTAGTGTTCTGGCAAGTGAATTCGTAATGTTGTGACGGCGACGGCGTTTCCCTGTTGCCACAGCGTGCCATGACTGGAGACCGTCGAGCTTCCGGAAATCTGCGTGGACGGACTGGCATCAGCGCCGCAGTGTACCGTATGCCAACGATTGTTTGATTGCATTACTTTCCATTTTAAGGCGTGCGGTTTAGAGGCTCGTTTTAGCGACAACATCTTACCGAATTGCCTCGAAACTCTGTTTAGAAAAAATGGTGGCCGCCGGCATGCTGTTGCTTGCCGAATCGTTAGCGGTGAACCCTTGGCGGTGCACGCTCGAGCTTGATTTTATATCATATTTTCCCGGAGCGATACCGAGGGTGACCACAAGGTCTGTTTGGAAGCCTAGCTTGCCGCCGCGTACAGACCGCATTTGTCTAAACTGAGCCTTCACGTTCTCTAAACCAGAGGTGTGCAAAGGGGGGTCGCAGGACGATGTCTGAGGGTCGCGGGGTATCAGGGAGCCGACGAGGTGCCGATGGCGCTTTGACACTGCTTCAAATATTTTACTGCCAAGTGCTACCCGCATGTCTTTAAAGGGATACTGGAATGAAAATTGAAATTTGACTATCGTGTCCATAAATTAGTTGAATGTGACCTATGATACCCGTAAGCGTTTCATTTGCACGAGAGCGCGTGCAAATGAAACTGTATTTATTATTTCATTATCGCTGCGTGACCTCGCGTCGCGGTTATGGCTTTTAGCTTTGCGGTCTCGGGGAGCGGGGGGGGGGGGTGACAAAAGACCTAAGGGCCCCGGGTGCCAGATGGTCTAGCTACGCCACTGGCCGAGAGTGCGTGGGGACATCAGAATGCCGAGCTCTGATTCGAACGATTAGTGGGTAGACCTAAAGCTAGCTTTAGGTCTACCCTCTGTCTCCACCAGGGTGTAAGATAGACAGGTGGGGAAACTAGAGCCAAATGAGCGACCGGATTGTGTACCCCTCGGTTTTCTCTTTGTCTGTGGCGCCATCTATGTGGAGCACTACGAACTCTCACTCCGGGTGGGCGACCGGTGGCGCCCGGCTAAACTGACGGAGATGGGAATTTTCAATGGATTTTCAATGGAGGACTGTCGCGCTCTCGGTTTATTTTTCGCACTCTCTAATAAAGTTCCATGCAAATCAGATTCCAATTTTTTCTTCTCGCCGCAGCGCCATCTGTTGCTAATCGGGGGCACCCGCAAGCACACGAGTACACAATCCGGTGACGGCGCTGCGGTAGGCTTCTATGGGCCGTTTCCCCACCCGTCTATCTTACACCCTGGTCTCCACTCTACTCGTCGAATGCGTTAGGACACGGAACGGCCGGCGTCTGTAGTTTGGATCTCGCATTCGAACGCGTTCGACGAGTGGAGTGGAGGCGAAGGCAGCTAGCTTTCAGTCTACCCACCAACCGTTCAAAACAGAGCTCGGCATTCTGATGTCCCCACACGCTCTCGTCTCCTCCTCTCCCTCAGCTTCTCGGCAGATTATTTCCATAGCTTTTGTAAGTGAAACGAGCCCGTGTGAAGGCAGATTGAAATGCTTTACTGTCTGCCAAGCTCCAACCGTTAAGCAAATATATAACCAAATTATAGCATGAATAATTTTCAAAAGAAAAGGTATGTGGCTCTGCAGAATAAAACACTAAAATCACCTCGTGAAAAAAAGAATTTTTTTTAAAAAGTTTTATGGCAAGATGTTTACGTATAAAAAATTTGAAGCACCTTAGATATTTACCGATTACAGTAGAAATACATAGAATAAGTTAGAAATAGATTTACGTCACCCCTACACACGCAGATCCTTCGTCCTTCCTTGATCAACAGCTAAGGCATACGGCTGTACGGTGTACCTATAGCATTCAACGACCATAGGGTGTCCTCGGACAGTGTTTCCAGTTTTGAACACCCCACCGAGCTCAACTGGATCAAGTCTACGTTAGTCTCCTCTGCCGAAAGCATCCCAGTCGCCTTCATACCTAAATTATCTACACGAGTGGGCTGAACTTCAGCAGAGCGAGGATGACCCTTCAGACTAAAGGCTTGACGAAATGCCATCGAATCTCTAGGGGCATCAAGTAGGGCCGATTTGGTCATCATTTGTGTGCTTTTGAAAACTGCCTGGTTTGTATTTTCTTACAAAATACCTATGTTTCTATGGTGGCGACATCAGCTATATAGAGCGCCGCAATTTGGGTGCACGTGGAGCGAAAACCCTCATGGCAGGGTTAAAGGGGCTGTGCAACAATTTTCGGATTTCAGCTCGATAGGTGTGGAAGTGACACCCTTCCACCTTTCGAATATTGAATAGAAAACCGTTTTCTGACGCGTAATCAAGATTCTTCTTTTTTTTTTTTACAAAATAAGGTTAGATAGAATTATGTCTTCTCCTTAGCCCACCCCTGCCACTCTCAACTCGTACACCACCTACCGGGTAATGTGGTTGTCAAGCGGTTGTGACCTCAAATGGGGAGGCAAGTTTCCGGTTTCGCTGAGAGTTTCACCGGTTTCGCTGGAGAAACAGCAAACCCTCTTCCCTTATTATTTATTTTTTCTTTTTATTATTTTATTATTATTATTATTAATTTTTGTTTTACATTAATATTATTATTTTACGGTATTTCCGATCAAATTACGTCATCCGTTAATTTTGATTAAGAATGGCCGCCTGAATGTTTGAAACAAATTAATTTGTATTCTGTACACTACGTAAAAGTGGCAAAGAAACCCCAACAATGATATATAAGCGGCGTCAGTTCAAACTCCCTCAGAAGACACTTTTAACATTCCCACGACCCGGCCAAAGGCGGAAGATTATCGCTGCGAGGAACCGCTAGGCGCTCTGGTGCAGTCTTTGTATGGAAGCTTCGTTACCGAAAATAAGTAACGAAATAGCGTTACTCGTTAGCTTGGAAAAAAGCTACCGTTTTACAGAGGGCCGTTACCATTTTGCAGATGTAACAAAATACCGGTATTGTTACTTGCCATGACTAACGGTCGTTACTTTTATGTTAGCGTGTAAGAATATGCAATACCTTTTATGATTTTTGTACAATTTACAAGTTCTGATATGTGTATTCCACACATTCCTATAAAATTTTCACTGGGGCTTGTACTTAATTTCACGTTTCGTCCGAGCGCGGCGGAATCTACCAGCCACCCCAGCCAATCCAGCGTCGAGAGAGCATCATGTGACCTTGAACAACCAAAACGTCGCGTGATACTCTCCTGGCGTTGGATTGGCTGTGGTGGCCCAGCATCCACTGGGCCACCACAGTGGGCGCCCATTCCATGCACAGCACCCTTTGCCAAGGGTGCTGGGCAAGCACCCACTATGGAGGGTGCTTGCCTGAACACCCTAAGGGTGTTAGCCCTGGGACAAACTGATTTACACCCTTAAGGGTGTAAAAACTTTACTGTGTGGGATGTGTCCAACTTGAGTATCTAGAGACCCTGAGACAAACTCCTTCGAGCGGCGGCAAACAGGTCCTTTCGAACGGATCTTTCTTTCCAGCGAGACGGCTGCTCCTTCACAATAGTGGCGACGGTGATCTATATAGCACCACGCTGGAGTAGGGTAACGTTAAAACTGAAGATCTCAAATCTCTGCACGATGGCGGACAGAACAGAACCGGCGTGGTTGGGAAGCTGGAACTTTAAAAAATGTCTGTTTGTTTATCTTGGAATGAAAGAAAAAAACAAAAACAAATCCCACTTCGTCCTCGCTATCATATGTATAGCTCAATATTTGCACCTTCCTTGGTGTTGGAACACAGCGGGCAGCAATAAATAGCTTATTTGTGAGCTCCAGGTGTTTCGAAAACTTGCTCGTGACGCTTGTTACGCTCTTCTCGCTCCCCGCCCCCCCCCCCCTGAAGACCAACTGTGATTCACTGGGAGAAGGAGGAAGAAGCGCGAGAAAATATTTGGAGACAAAAATCCTCTGCGTCAGGGACAAAATCAGCGCCACTTTTCCTGAGTCTCTCAATCTCGAAATATAGCCACCTTTCAAAGGATGGCGCAAGTGCGCGTCGTCTGCTACAACATAAGTTCGTTTTGATGTTTAGGACAATTAGTGCGCTTTAAAATATGTGTACCAGGAGCCTCCCTTAAATGTCATTGCTGCGTTATAATGTGGAAACTGAGTTACGACACTTCAAAATCGTATAGAAAGGGCAATTTTTTAATAAGTATTAACGAATCTGAGTGTACTTATTAAGAAAGAAACGTAAGTATAGATCTACGCGAGTCCGTCATCTATACATATATAGAAACTTAGAATGCTTAGAGGCTTATCTTTGAAACTATCAATACTTGCACGTTTGTTTAAGGCGGAAACCTTAACTGTCCCATGGAGCGGAGCC
This sequence comes from Ixodes ricinus, assembly GCA_037355805.1. Lineage (NCBI taxonomy): Eukaryota > Metazoa > Arthropoda > Arachnida > Ixodida > Ixodidae > Ixodes > Ixodes ricinus. Next base: position 130,041 of record JAZHYW010007777.1, on the reverse strand, counting down.
GGCATCGTCCGTAGCCACGAAAAACGGCAGAAAATTTCCCTCCGTACCGTAGCAGCGAAAAAAACGGCAAAAACTTCCTCCGCGGAACGGTTTTTAAAATGGCTGCGACGCGGCCCGCGCGCCGGATAGTTCCAAGGAACGCCACAGCAGTGTTGTTCACGTTCCTCAAAAGAGGAACGAAAGATCGTTCCTCGTTCCTTCTGATTTTTCGAACGCGTTCCCGCTACGAGTTCCATGTGTGAAAAAGGAACTCGATCCTGTTAAAGTTCAGAAAATGGAACGCATCGTTATATATACGTTACATTTGTATTTTGCTGATTACCATATCCAATTAGATCGAACAAATTTGTTTTCCGTTTTTTTGTCAATCCCATCAAATGACAGCATACGAATTTGAATGCCGTGATGGAAGGACACCAGGGGCCCTAATCTGGACACTTGGCGAAGAAGTCGTCGAGAAATCGGGCGACTGTCATTGGTCGGAGCCAAGGTCAAGTACGTAGTCGGCCAATCACATTCGCTGGATTTCTCGCCGACTGTTTCGCCAAGTGTCCAGATTAGGGCCCCAGGAGAAAAAACAAGCGGAAGAAAGGTTTGATTTGTTGATATATTCACATTTAAAAATATCAGCTTTTAACCATGTTCATGTTTGTGGTGGGTGATTCAGACGAGCCAAATGGTGTTACCCCACACTCCACGATCGTTTTAAAACAACCAAATACGTTTCAATCTAACAAAGTCCCTCTTTCGGACTTGACAACAGTTGCTTCTCGATGTTGCTGTCCGCAAGACGAGCAAGTAAAGAAGAGGGTAGGGCTTTTGGAAGGTCAGTCTTGAGAACTACCGGTCCTTCTTCGTAAAGGTTCAATTCGTTGCTCAGTTTGAAAGTGGGGAACAAAAAGAGAGGTAATACAGGCTAATTTTGTGTATCTACTAAGTGACCAATATTCGGGTTACAAGGGTGCGTCCGATGTCTGGTAACCTGTATCTTTGTTATAACTGTAGGTCTCTGTGAAAGTTCAATGATGGCTGTAGTTGGCCTTATATTACTGGGTGTGTGAGCATTTGTGAAAGCAAAGAATGTGGCTGAGTTTGAGACGTCCCTCTTTCTGTGTCTCTTCCTTCGACTAAAAGATTTGCTTTTTGTGACGCAGTCTCGGGTACTGAAAAAAGAATCAATGTCCACTAGCTCTCCTGCGCCCAACTGTCACCAAGCGAGAACCCCACAACACAAACCCTAAGATACGTAACAAAAAAGTGACACTCTTCCCTCGAAAAGTGTCTCCAAGTTGATGCCATTTTTCTCGATTTTTCTAAAGCTTTTGATCGCGTTTCCCATAAACTTCTACTTAGCAATGCTGTCCACACTGTCTCTTGACTCTTCCATTCTAGCCTGGATCGAAGGCTTTCTCACCTCTCCGAAGCCAGCATGTGCAAATTAACAACTGCCGTTCCCGAAGCGCTCCTGTAACCTCCGGTATACCGCAAGGATCTGTTCTTGGACCCCTACTTTTTCTCGTGTATATTAATGACCTCCCTCTTTCATTGTCTTCTAACGCTCGTCTATTTGCTGATGACTGCGTAGTCTACAGAGCCATATCTAACACAGATGACTTGCGTAACCTACAGGCTGATCTAGACCGAATTAACGATTGGTGTTCAAAGTGGCAGATGCTACTAAATACATCAAAATCCAAATGCCTCTCTTTCTATCGAACTCGTCAACATTTTCACTCTTCCTACTCTGTTGGTAATCTTAATATTGATTCCGTGTCGACTTACAAGTATCTTGGCGTTCACTTCACTCACGACCTTTCTTGGAAAACCCATATTAATACTATCATTTCCGACTCAAACCGCACTCTTGGTCTCTTGCGCCGTAATCTTCGTCTCGCGTCCTCATCTGTGAAGCGACTTGCATACGTCACATTGGTACGTCCGAAACTAGAATATGCATCGTCAATCTGGGACCCCCATCTTAAATACCTTGTATCCGACTTAGAATCAGTTCAAACTCGTGCCACTCGCTTTATAACGTCTCAATACTCTAGGTTTGTTAGTGTTACTGAACTTAAACAAAATTTATCATTAACCCCTTTGTGTTCACGCAGGCGCATCGCTAAATTATGTCTTTTCTACAGGTTTTACTTCGACGATCATCTACACAATTCATTCATCTTGCCACCTCATCGCATATCACCTCGCATTGACCACCATGCAAAAGTTGGCCTTTTTTTCACCCGAAATACAGCATTCCTTAAATCTTTTTTCCCGGCGACATCTGTGGACTGGAACGGCCTGCCCGAAGCCATCGCCTCTGCTCAAGACATCGATTCGTTCCGCCAAATGTTAACCTCGCTATTTTGTTAACCCACTCCCTTATGTAATACCCTGACTCAGGGTTCTTAAGGTATTTAAATAAATAATAAATAAATAAAGATAACGAACCCTGCTCTTTTGGGGATGCTATTGTTTTTATACTTTTTAAAATTTCCTCTTAGAAATAAATTAAAAATTTCCCACTGGATCGAAAAAAAGGAACGCCGTTCCATTTTCCGTTCTAGTATACTCTGTTTCATACTTAGCGTGCAACGCTGTCAAAGCTACTGGCGCGAGCACGTGGCTTCATCTGTGGTTTTGTTTGCGCGAGCGCGCGCAAATGATCAACGAGATCAAGCCCCGTGCTCGCGCCAGTAGGTTTGACAGCGTTGCACACTAAGTATGAAACAGAGTATGGAAATGTAACAAGTTACCGTTCCAGTTCCACCGATGCAGAATGGAACGGCGGCGTTCCCTAATTTCTCCTAAAGGAACGCGTTCCAGGAACGCCGTTCCTTGTAACGCTTTTCCGTTCAACACTGCGCCGCGCCTGGTGATGCTCCCGCGCGCCGCCGCAGCACCTCACAACCGCCACACCCTAGAGCCCGGCAGGCCGGCGTCCGCAGAGGCTGTCCGGCGGTCCTCTGCAGAGGATAGCGGGGCGCGAAGCTTGTGGGAATACGCTACGTGTACGAATACTTTCGCATTCCTACACGAAAGCAGTCTTCAGTGTCCTCGCGTAATTCTGTTGTAGTTGTGCGCTACGTTTCGGGAAATGCATGGCACAATCTGCACAAACACACTGATGATAAATTGGCCATTTATTTGCAAAACAACAAAACACGTACCAGGCGCACAGACGTGGCATCTGCACAGCAAACAGGAGCGTTATCACAGCTGCCACCGGTATTATCGTTGGTTAATATTAATTATGTAGATGCGCATTGTGGACCACCGCCATGGAAGTCTAGCTCTAGCCTTCTTGCCCGGGTCTTTGATCACTCGTTGTCTGCCTCATTTTGTTGGTTGCTGCTTCAACATCCAACAAAAAGAACGAACTTCAAGTTTGTATTGCACGCACGCTGCTGACGGAGAACGATTTTTATTCTTACATAATTAGTGAAATATAAGCAGGGTGGAGAATAAAGATCAAAATATGATTTATATCGTCATATAGATCACACCTTGTTTACTATATTGATTTAAATCAAACATTCGCCGCAAGAATAATTCCAAGAATATGTATTATTTACGGTATGTTTTTCATTGAATGTTTTCTATCTGTGCTTGTTTGTATTTATATCAAATAATTATCAAGTAAGCAAGACTTATAGAATACTGATCATGTTAGAACTCGAACCGCGAGATACGAGCCTGACACAATCGTTGTTGGAACAAAAGCAAGAAGTGATTATGTTTATTTACATGTTGTGGCCAACCCCTTTCCGAGTAGCTGTGAGCTCGATATTTTTGTGTGGCACAAAAGAAGATAAAGTTTGGAGTTTCTTCATACTCTCTCAGGAATGATGTCCGGTCATTGCTAGATGGATTTTATCGAGTACAGAAGTTGAACTGGCTTCCTGATGACCGTTTGATTAGGAAGACGCGCCATGCAAGCTTTAATATGGCCGTCTCGCCCGGTCAATACCTCGACGACTTCTCCTATGATCCAAAGTTGTCGTGGCTGGAGGTGTTGGTAAACCAACACAGGTGTTCCTTTCTTCAGGGCAGAGCCGTGTATACAGAGAGGTTGGTCAATGGGAGGCGCGGGCAGAGCTAGGGCGTGCACCAGACGCAGAAAGTGGGCTTCGCATACTCTCTTGGCCAACTAGAAGCTTAAAGGAATCCCCTAGCGGCGGTACCGAGAAACCGTTTTAATCAAAGGCATATGTTTGTATATGGTTTTAATAAGCGCGTTATAGTGAAATGTAGTAACCCTTTGTGGTTCGTGGTTGAAAATAGGGTGCATGTGATGTTTCGATCATGATCCTGCAGAAAGATGTAAGAAACAAACGCGCCGCTCAACTCTGTTTTTCTCGGAAAGAGTTTGACCGCTCAGATGGCAGATTCCCGGCCCTCGGCGCTTGGCGTACGGATTATGTCGATCGTTCCACTTGTCGCACTCTTTCACCATGCTTTTGGATGACTGTGATTGAAACATCACGTGCACCATATTTCCGTCACCAAGAGATACTCCGACGCACTTATCAAGTTTGTTTTTGCGACCACCACCAGGGTATTATTTCCGGCTTCTGGTTGGCCACATTCCAATTTATGAAGACGCCCTGAAACACGCCCAGCCCGCTTTCGGCCAATGGCACATCTTCATTTGTCTCCTATACTTCCCAACGAATGGCCAAAATCTCTACATATATGGCTCTGCTTCAGGGCACTGGACGAAGTCGGAACAGTGAAGTGGGCAGAACGTGGGCTGGTCAAATATTCCTTCATCCATCTACGCCGAAATTGATCTGCCATCCTTTGACGGTAACGCCAACGACAGTTAAGTTCACCCTGTGAGGGAGGCAGGGGCTCCGAGCTGGAGCTCGATGGAAAGGAAGTCAGACGCTTTCCCGCTAGAAAATGGGAGGGAGTGAGCGGTTCCTTTTCGTTGGCTTCGTTATAGACGTAGGTCAGAGGTCTAGAGTTGATGACCTCCTCTATTTCAGTTAACATTGTCGCAAGTTCTTCGAAGTTACAGTAGCGGCGTCCCAAAACAGTTTTGAGCGATCACTTCACCGATCGGACCATTCTTTCCCTGAACCTACCACACCAGGCGGCTCTCTCGATGATGAACTTCTACTGGATCTGATGATCGACGGAGAAGTTTCGTATCTCTTCTCCGCATTATGTCGTCCACAGTTTCTTCAGATCCCTTGAGGCTCGCTGAAACGTTTTCGCATTGTCAGAAAAGGTGACTCGACACACCCCTTTTGACACAAATCTCCTAAAGCCCATCAGAAAGTTAGATGTTCACACGGGCTATGCACCAGTTCAGGGTGCATAGCCCGTGTGACTGCGCGTGTGAAGACGAGGATGTAGGACGTCTTGTTGTTGCCTTGATCCTTCGTGTTGATTGGTCCCGCAAAGTTCACACCGGTTACTTCAAAAGGGGCAGCTTGAGTTGCTCTGTCGCGAGGAGCGGAGCAACTGGCTCGGTGGCAACTCGGCTGTTGAAACGGTCACATATCACACATTTTTAGGACTTTTTACCATCTGTCTTCCTCGAACGACCCAGAACTGTTCTCTCACCTCGGTAAAAGTCTCAAGTGGACCAGCATAGAGAAGTCGTCGATGCGTAGCGTCGATCAAGATCTCGGTGAAATGATGACTCGAAGGAGGAATGATAGGATGCTTGGCAGTGTAGCATATGTCGGCTTGGGTGAGGCGTCCTCCGACCATCGATACTCTGTCCTGGTCTAGGTATGTATTTCGGTCCCGTAATGGCGATTTGTTCTCCATACGTGCTGAACACCGGACGCAGTGGAACTCTCTTTGAAAGGTATCCCGTTGTACTTGCGCGATCAGACACGTTTGAGCTTGTGCTAATTCTTCCGTCGTAAGAAATTCCTAGCGCTTCTGGCTTGGGCGCCTAGAGTTATGTAAAAATCGTTGTATCCAGTCTACCAGTCGGAAAAGCTTCGAGTGGGAACTGTACCGCTGCATAGGCAAGACCTGCTCTTCCTCTACTGTTATGTTGTGGAAACCAACAGGTCTCTTCTCTTAATCTGCTTCAGTCATATCAGCAGTCACCTCATGCGTCGGCCAGCAAACAGGTGGTTCCGTAAGCTATGGTGGTCCATTCCACCAAACCGCGCTCGACTTGAGTGCTTGAGGTATCACGTGCCTCTCGTTAGCAGATCAGCGGTATTTCCCGGTCCAGGGTAGTGGTTCCAAAGTGCTGGATCCGTTAGCTGTAGAATCTCCAACACTCCGTTGGCCACAAACGGCTTCCACTGTTGAGCATAACCTCATACCGAATGCAGTGCGATCGTTTAGTCTGTCCAGAGGTACCAGCTGGTTACTTGTAGGTCCAGTGAACGAGTAAGGTAGTCCTTCAGTCGTGCCCCTAGCAGCATTCCCATCAATTCGAGTCTTGGAAGAGAAAACTTTTTCATCGGTGCTACCCGTGTCTTGGAGGAGATCAAAGTAACCGTCGTTTCTGCACGCTGAGTGCGCAGGTAGGCCACTGCTCCATACGCCTTGGGACTGGCATCTGTGAAGAGGTGAACATCGTTTAGGTCATCGTTCGGTAGCCCAAGGTACCCTTGGGGTACTGTCACCTCCGTTAACTGGTGCAGTGCTGTGTGCCACTGCGCCCACCTTGTCTGAACATCTTCAGGATAGTGGTGCATTCAATCGACTCCCATCCCCATCAGCCCCATCACTAGTGTGTAGGTATTTAAATGTAAGCTTTCGGGTTTTGGTTTCTCCATTTTGTGCTTAATCTCTTCATGTAAAATACTTGAATGCCTTCCCTGCCCACCACGTCTCATGCATTTTGGTCAAACTTTTTTTTCAACATTTCAACTTACTAATAGGCTTGCTGCCCTCCAATGACGACCAGCTCATGTCCTCATGTACACCCTCATCTGGTGTATTTCCATGTGCTCCCAGTGCAAGTCTGCCTACGCTTCTTTGTCGAATTTCTAGTCCTGTTTGAACATCTGATTTCATGCACAACACCCTATTGCCAAAAGACAGTCCAGGTACCATCGCTCCTTTCGATATACCTCTTACTACTTCATATCTATTATAGTTCCATAGCGCCTTGAGATTTAATATAGATGAAATCATTTTCCGTTTTCTACTTATCTTCTCATTATGTGAGAAGATAAGTGTTTTCTACAGTCTTCCCTCTCCCTTTCCCAGTCTTGTCCTTTAACTAACATGCCTAGACCTCCTACTTTGCGTTCACCTTTCCTCCGGTTCCATCCCACCCAGGAGTATCCTGGTATGTACGGTGGTCCCTCCTCATCTCAAAGGTGCATTTCTGCTACACCATACACTGACATTTTGAGCTTCTAGTTCTTCATCAATCTCCTCCCAGTTATTCTGTCTCCTACCTCCCTGAATATTTATAAACCCTATATTGAGCCGATTCTTTCTCTTATTTTTGCGGGGCCTCCTCCTACTCTCCCTGCTGCTCCTGCAGTCCTCCACACCCAGGAGCTTCTCCCGACTCTGTGCACCTATGGTACTGGTACCACATGCACCAGCACAACATGTTTCTCCTGCTATGTTGTCATTGAGCCAAAGATGATCTGTGCCCTTATCACTTATTCTCGCCCGATTGTTCGATTTTCTGACGAAGGCTCTGATTCCAACACCTTTTCTTTCTCTATTTGTTCTTTTGCACCCCTCCACACATAGTCAGCGTTAACTGTGGGCTGCTCCGCACCTCTAAGATGTGTTTCTATAGATCTGGGCACACTAATTGTTTTCTGATCTAGTTGTTTATATTCCTCCCATTTCATCCATTTCTATCGCCCTGCTTGTTTATATAGTTTATACTTCCCTGTCCTTTGGATTTTCGTTTTCTAGCTCTACAATTTCTCAGTTTCATCCCCCTCCCAGCCCCGGTCTCTAGGCTTCGCCCCTTAGGGCCCTGTCTGTATTTAAAAAATACATCGCTCTGCATCCAATCATTCGACCCACCATCCGTCCGGTGTGCTCACGGCAGTGAATACCGTCTGCAACAAATGGACCGGCAGACGCTGAGTGGTACACGTCTCTGTCTGTCTTCATTACCTCGTACCCCAGCTTCCGCCCCAGTCCCCTTATGACCGCATTTGCCTCGACCACCATCCTCACCGTTTTTACACTCTGCCCCTGAATCTCCGGAATCGTGCAAATGACGATTTAAACCCCTTCAGCCGTCGCCCTCAGTTTCCGCACCCCGGCTTCGATTTGTCTCCCCAGGATCTGTTCTCCTCCCCGCAAAACGTCGTTCAGCCCAGCGTGTACCACCACCAGGTTCTGCCTATCCATGCTGTCCCATAAGAGGTTCTTCGGCCCCTCCATAACCTTTCCGATGCAGGCATCCGGGTACGCCTGCACCGTGACCATCTCATCTTCCTCTACCTTCCAAGCAGAGACCTGTCTTGCACCTGTTCACGTTTGACCTTCCAACCACAAGGACCCTCTTTTCCTCGCCTGGCCCCGCTCCAGTCGAGCCCCCGCCAAAACCCCTGCCTGGTTCACCGCGTTTGTTTCATTTCCACTCTTCTGACGGTTCTGCGTCAGCGCCCCCGCATAGCTTTTTCTAACGTTACCGCCGTCGTCCCCATCCCCGTGCGCCCACGCTGGTGTACTCAGGATGATCTAAACTGCTACCACCACAAAAGCTTGGATCACCCTGGCGTGCTCGAAAGACTTGTGCATGGGCGGTGTTAGCTGAATATAGGATTCAATAGCCGGGGCAATGACCTGCAAAACGTCATAGTAGGACATTCAGCATTAAAAATGCTTGACCAGCTTACCTTGGCAAGGCATACCAGTCATGTTTCATGGATGAAGCGTGACCTTGTGCCTGCCATAAATATGAGGAAGGATACAACTTGCTACTTCGAGTCAAGTGAGATGTTTCTACCTTGCTAATGGGGTCGAAACTTTGAGAAGTAAAGGCGAGCAACCTATCGCTTGCTACAGCAAGGAAACAATCTGCTCTGATGGTTCAAGTGAGGCTATTCAAAAAGGGGAATGTACGAGCCTGCCATCAAGATGCATGCGAAATGGTTCAGAAAGAAGTGGGTTTCAAAGATCGCACACCAAGTTGGTTTCGTTGAAGAAAGAGTATTTTGCCCCTAAATATGTGGCCTCCATTTGTCTTTTGGTGATTGCAGCTGCAATAACTTAAAGACCCAATAGTTCATTTTTGAGTTGCGAAGACTTTTGGGGATTGTGGGTCTGATCCCTCCTCTGTATGTTAGCCATTCTTCAAGTATACAAGTTAACGAATGGCTCGCGAAGAGACCCGAGCTGTTGGCCCTACCTCAGCTGTGGTAGTTCCCACCCAGCTGTGGTGCCCCCGCAGGTGGTAGCGCGCAATGGCGCTCAGCAGCTGCGCGCCGCAACCAGGCGCCGCCATCCTGTTGCAGGCGGCCGGCGTAGTCCCGATACCGGCCATGCGGCGTGCTACCTGGGTTCGCGCGTCTTACGCAAGCAAAACTCCTTGCCGTTTTGTTTTTCAGTCTGTCTCCATGTTTTGTCGTTTTAAAACATGCCCTTCTTTCGACTTAGTCACTATTCTGCTGCAGAGTAACTGCATTCGTTTACGTATACTCGTCAGCGCATAGCTTATCTCTTGTTTTGTCCGAGGTTAGCTGGATATCTGTAAAATGAACCTAGTAAGAGGTCCGCAAAAGTCATGTCCTGCAGTCTAATTCGTCTGTACGCCTATCAATATATACATTTATTGCTCTGCGTATTGGCAGTACAGCACTCGCAGGATGCACGGCAGCGACAAGCCTGATAAGGTCCGAGCACAAAACTCGAAACTGACAATTTCAGCACAATGTTGACATAGCGTATTAATGCGTCCGACGTAGTCGACGTCGTCGTCGTAGTGTTCTACGCACTGGGGTAAGAGGATGTGGTTAAAAAAAGACTTACACAAAGTGTATTTGCATGACTCCTGTAGAATATATCTTGAGGGGCACATCCATAGGCTACTCATAGGCCTCACAATGTCCCGCTGTAGCAGCACAGAGCGGCTTCCCTAGCGTGTGGCATCCCTACAGCAGCCCGTCACAATGTCGTGACTTGTCTATAGGACTCTGAGCTTCTATCCCTACAGGCTGTCGGGTGCCTACAGCAATCCACAGATTTCCTAGATGTCCCATAAGCCAGGGTTTTACCACAGACTCTGGGTCACCTTCAGCACCACAGGCTATGTGGACTCTCGAAGAGCGCCCAAGACTGTGTGGGTTACCCAAAGTGCCGTTACAGGCTGTATGGATTACCAAAGGACTCCGCATAGACCCATGTGTGCCCTGACCACAGGCTGACCCCGAGATGTCAGGCCCCCGCAGCTCCTTGGATGCTCCTGCGCAGCTCTGGAGCCCACGCAGTCCTGTGAGTGCTCTGTGGCCATTTGGACCAGGTTCGCACCGGCCAGGGACGAGCGCCCCAGCTCCTCAGCTGTGCCCCAGGAGGTGCCTGGCCGTGGCGGAGGGCGCTTTGGTGTGCTGGACTGCACAATGGGCGCCGAGCAAGACGTCCGTCTTGGATATCTGAGGCGCAACCAGGAGAGGAAGAAGGTGGAGCACGCTTTCCGCCTCACATTCTTGAAGAAGAAAATGGAGATGAAAGTGCGGGAACACCATCTCCGAATGAGGAAGTTGAGGAGTGAAAGCCAGCTTCTGATTCTTCAGATTGCTGATAAGAAAAAAAATAAACGGAAAGAGGCGCTCTCATTTTGATACTTTTGATTTGTTCCATACCTGCTTAAACATCAAAATTCCACAAAGCATATGGGAGAGCTACGTAATTAACAATATCTGCCGTGGCATGGGTCGCTGTAAAAGAGTGGTATATATGCTCTGTTTACCCATTACTTCAACCAGAATGAAAGCCTTCATCACCAGATAAAATGTTTTGAATGAGCCTTCTTTCTCTGATTGCTTGCGTTTCCTTATGGCAGCTTTGAGGCACACGGCCACAAATACACTGGCAAAGTTAAGTGAAGTGGCTGGCAAACATTGTGCTTCTCAGATTGGTTCTCTATCGGCCGGAAGCCGAGGCCATGGTGGCAAGGGCCTCTTGCGCTGGGGCTTTGACAGAAAGGGGGGGGGGGGCGGGGAGGCATAGCCGGCGGAGAAGTGTCCGACAGTTTCCGTCCCAGGTTGTAGAGTGCCGCACACGCCGTGATGGTGGCGGCAGATCGCTTCGGCTTGTGTTGGAGCCTCAAGTCAAGGCACGGAAAGCGGCGATTCCAGACCCCAAACGCCCTCTCTATGCTGTTGCGTTTCTTGATATGGGCCTTGTTGTACCTGAGTAGCAAAATCTTTATTATAAATGTGAAAGTTCTTCAATTTGAGGCCAAGCTAATCTTTATTCTGAGGTCCCATTTATGGGGTGCTCGAAGAAACATTTTTGCCAACTGAAGGAGTTTACGCACTTGAAGGTGCATGCACATGACAATGTTGCCTTTATAGATTTAAAACTTGTCAATAATATACATCGGAGACACTGACAAAAGGCGGCATATACCGCGGGCGTCATACGTCTATCTTCCTTTGTCTTTTGTCTCGGGTGCCTGTGTCTGTTGCGCTCACTTGCTTTATTATTCTTACTTGTCGATGTGTAGCCGCTGATTGTAATCTCTGTACTGCCACTCTTAATTCAACTATATGTTGGCTTGTACAAACCATAATTGTGACCCTCTTTTCAGGAATCCCATCAAGGTGGGATAAACAATTCATCCAATATTTACACTGTGTCCCACAGTGCTCCCAAAGGCTTCCAGCATTTACAGTACTTCGCATTGAACATTGTTTACAGGGGTTCTACCCTGTCTGTGTGTGGTTGATGGGGGCATGTAAGAATGACACCTGACCCTGATCTGCACACTAAACAGTGCATCAAGGCAACGTCACGAACGGTTTGCTACGTAACGTATGAACATTTTGCATTATTGGTTTATAACCACTGTATTTTCACAAATAGGCTGCACTATCCTGACACCAAGTTTGCTGCTGGGGACAATGCCAGAAAAACAAACCTCACTTGTCCCTAGGCCCATCGGCCGTTCCCGGATCTGCCGGTGAAGTCGTCAAAAAGGCGTGCAGGCGTATTCCATGTCGCCCAAGAGCAGTCCAGGCACAACCGCTCCCTCGTACAGCACATGAGCACGGCAGTTGTCAAATATTCTGCTGTCATGGACGGAGCCAGGCCAGCTTGCCACGACGTCGTAAGATTGTAGCTGGGGCCCTGTGATGGCCTGAAGATGCACATCCGCAATGGTGATGAATGTTAATGCAATAAATAAATATAAGGAATATAAAGCAGAGTTTACAATCTTTTCTCTTTCTATGCATATGCAGGATAACCCACTCATTGGCTCTATAGAAGCTACCTGTTGGATTGGAACTCCAAAAATGACCAATTACTGGGGCGCAGGATTTGGGAATAGGTGGGGTTTTGAGTCTCAAGCCTTGGGTAGCAACCTATTTCCCTCTGTAATTAATTTGGAGGAGCAGTGCATCGAACACTGTAGCTCAAATAACATACCCCCATTAAACCGAATTCGAAAAAGCAATACATTAGATGAAATGGGAGTGCCGCGGTTGTACCCGCACATCGAATTATATGATAAACGGACGTGAGTGCACATATTGAGTTCTCTTAAGTCGCTCTTACCTTCACGTTGAGAGAAAAGTTGCCCTTCCGGTTGCGGAACGCTTCCACGTCGTCCCCGCCGGGGCTCTTTATCCGGACGTACGTGCAGTCGATGCACCCCGTTACTCCTGGAAACTTTGCGATCTTGTAAAAGTCGTGCATGGCGACGCGATGCCCGGCCGACTCGGCCTCACCAGGAAGCTCAACGAGTTTGGGGAGAAGTTCGAGCGCGATTAGGTCAGTAACTCTGCCGACGACGCGACACACCGTCGGCCAGGAGAGCGTTCACCGAATCGCTGGTGACGGTTTGGAACGCTCCTGTCCCCTAAAAACGGAGTGCCACTAACAACTGCAGCAGAGGCGTCAGCGGTTTCCCACAATTGTCTTATCTCGGCTGAATCGACAATCTGCACAGCAGATAGCGCACCGTTGTCTTGCGCAAATGAAAATCGCGCCGAGAACTCCCGGTCGTTGTACATTTCCCTGGGCTTTCGTCGATGCCTCGTGGAGGCCGCAAGTTTGCTTGGACAGGTTAGGCGTCCCCATCTTACAGTTCAGTGGCCTATACCACTACTCAACAACATTCCCAAAATCATCGAAATCGTCAAAATCGTCCAACTCTCGAAGAAACATCGCAATGCCGGTCGAGGAGGAAAGGAAAGGAAGGATCTATGGTAGCTACATCGCTTCCTTCGATCTTTAAAAAAGGAGTTAGGAAAACTTACATAAAGGAGCCAATCTAAGGTTAGGCTGGTTTATGATTCATAAGTGCGTCCACTTATGAGAGGAAAGGTGCTTCGTTAAGGAAAGGAAAGTCCCTGAATTCGGGCGTATGTTTGGAAGCGTTGACGTTCCCACGCTTTGAACCGAAACAAGCGGCAATGTTATCGCAGCTTCTAACGGCGACCGTCACCAGAAAGACGTTACCATCTTAGAATCCCACCCACCATGGTACAAAGGGGCGGTCTTTTGCTGAGCAACGACTCCTGTTCAGAAGGTCGCCTCCCACCAAATCCTCTGGGCATTCTTTCTCCCATAGCGCCTCAAAGATTACACGAAATACTGCGTCACCACCACGAACGGCTCCTTCTTTGTATCGCAGTCTGTCAGACATAAATACCGTAGTCTTCCACAGGAAAGCATGCCCTCAACTCCCTGGCATTCAAAGACGGAATTATCTATTGCTGTACTCTGCGCCCGTCTTCCTTCTTGCAGTTCATGGTTGTGTGTGTAGGCTAAGTCTAACCATTCTTTTAGAGAGACACATTCGCAACAGTGATAACGATGGCTTTCGTCTGATTCGACCTTACGTTGCTGCTGCCGGCATAAAAAAAAATATTTTTGGCCGAGAAAGAGAAACGGAGGGTGAAGAACTTATACACGCTCGCCACCTTCTTGCCATATATACACATAAAGATACTACGAGTATGCATGTGATTATAACCAAACTATGTCGGGCGCTATACTTCGTTTATAGTCACCCAAAATCATATTTGGTTATAATTACTGGTCATAATAAGCGATCGGTGTCCTGTTTTTGTTGCTGGTGCAGCCTAAACCGGACCGGGACTAAAACCGGAGTGGCTGTGGGGTGTGTTGTTTGTGAGCAGTCCGTGTAATGAACAGTTGTCTCTGTCATGCAACGTCTAACTCTAACCAACAAGGCCGTTCTGGAACACTTGTTATGAAAGCCCCTTTACTGACATCTCCCACTCACTCCTCGTGCACGATGGCAATGGCCACTGAAACTCCCTTACCATGGTCCGCGCAAAGTGCTATGTTTGAACTCAGGGAAACGAAGTCAGATAATTTGCAGCTTAAATGTCTACTCTGTATGCCGAAACTCAAGCTGTTGAGCACAGCCGGGACGTCGAACTCTAATTTGAAAAAGCACATTAATGTGAGATATTTTTGAATGTCACTTACTTTTTTCCCCATTAAAATGTCGTGGTTAAGTTTTGTTAGCCAAAAGAACGGACCTTTCTTTTGAGACCGTTTTGTTTTAGTCGCATAATTGTTCAGCACCATATCTGAATGCTCATTAATGTAAGCTAGCGAAAACACTTCGAAAACGGCTAAATTTAGTTTACTTGTATATTTCAGAAGGATGTTAAATCAGTCATGGAAGGTATATATTAACAACCCTATTAGATATTTGTTTAAGTTTGCAATAAATATTTAGACAGTTTTTTGTGCTAATTCGTGATGCAGTTTATTTAGTTAATATTTTGTTGTACCATACGACTCATAACTACAAATTAACAGTGGTGCTTCGCATCAGCCCTAATTTATTTCATTTTCCGACAGTTTCTCCATTTGCAGAAGCTGTCAGAGTTGTAGGTGCTTTAAAAGAAACAAAGACCGAGACTGCAACCCAATGTCCCGACGCGAACTTGCGGAAGCAGATGAAGATCGACCCGTATACATCAAGTTCCCGTTTCTCAAGAACAGTTCGACAATCTTGGGGGGCCGTTTGTGGTTGAAGCGCCACACTCATATTTTAACAATCATATACAAACAGCTGTCATATCCTAACAGTGAAACACACAGTAACGACAAACTAACGTAAAAGTAACGTCCGTTAGTCATGGCAAGTAACGACACCGGTATTTCTTTACATTTGGAAAATAGTAACGGAGCTGACTAACACATTAGGTTGTTTTTCTTTTTCAATCTAACGGGTAACGCCATTTCGTTACTTATATTCGGTAATGGGCACAACACTGCCTCGGTGAGATGCACGTTGACTTTTATGGTGCACACCTTTAACTCAAACAATCGGTGTGCTCATTGTAATCTCTCTAATTAGTTATTAAAAAATGTCTACAAATAATTCATTTCGCGTGTAATAGCAATTCGTATTTACATTTGCATTTTCTGTACCCTTTACCAGTGCATAGGCCAACAGAGGTTCCAGCGCTAACTTTGCTGCAGTGCTCATTGCAGGCAGAATAATATCCCGGGCACATGAAACGCACAGCAGTATTCCAGGACCCTGCAGAAGATTAGTGCCGGTGGTTATGTTTTATTTTTTCATATACACGCCTAAATAAACCTATATATACTATTGCATGCAAGTTTTTTTTTTTTTTTGAGCGGTGTGATTTAATGTTGGGCTGACTTTTCCACGTGTTTATCAGGCTGGGTGGACGTTAGATAAAAAAAAAATGCTAAAGAAAGTGTTTAAAGAAAAGAAAACAAGTTAGAAATGAACTCTAGAGTGTTTTATCCCGTCAATTTTAATATCACGTTGGTTTTTCCCGAAGATGTAACTGAACCCGAGAGAACACGAGAAACCTCTGACTAGTCGTTACGTCACAACAGGATCCTTTGGCCGCCAACCGCGTGTCGCTCATGTGGGCTGTCTTGACGTCTTTTTTGTCCTTTTTGTGAACAGCAAGAGTACGCGTGCATAGCTTTATAGGCGCTGAAGTTGCGCGAGAGCGGAGATTCCGAATACTCCTAATATGACTTCACGCTCCGGGAAGCAGGGGCTTCAATGGTACCTTGAAAATGATTTTCTGCAGCCTCCGGGCATCAAATTTAAATAATCTCGATATTTCGTGATCCTGAAGGCCAAAAAAGACGATGTAAGTGTTTCTCCTCAAATACAAAACTGCTTCAGTTTTTTTTTTAAGGAAATCACGTCATGATAAGTTGGTAAATTATGTTTAATCTGGTAAATGACGTTTTAGATGTTAGTTTTACAGGTAATGTTGCAATTGCAGTACAGACGACGGTTACAAATAGAGGATAAAGCAATTTAACCACTTTCTTAATGCCAGCGGGATTTGAGATATTCGTGAACCGTTTTTCGCATTTATGTGAAATGATTTTAGACGTGGACTGAAAAACTCCGGTGCCTAATGGCTCGGAAAAGAGTATTAGTTTGCCATCTTTTGTTCGATTGCCTGCTAAGGAACGTTCTTTTATATGTTCGTATTCCGGGTGTATACCTTTTGCAACTTTTGCAATTGGCTCTACAGATTCCTAAAGTGTAAAAACAAAATCATAGCAACAAATCAGCAAATTATAAATAATAACTTTACAACTTTTAACACTCACGAGATTTTCCGACAAAATTTGTATCTTCAATTACTTGATTGGAACAGTGGCTTACAAATCCTGCAAAATTCGAAATAGTCCATTTTAATGTCGTATTTCGTGAGCTATGTTTCTTAATATGATTGCAAAGTTTGTCCGTGACGTACCGATGACAAGAAGCAACATAACGAGTACAGATGCCCGCATGATGAATCAGGATGTACAATAATCTGACTGCAATTGAAAAGAATGACAAGATGATTTTGTGTCTCCAAACTAAAGTTGTTAAATTTAAAATTGCTAGCAATGCAAAAAAACACGCTAATTAAATTCCTCCGTAGTACTTGTTTATTCCAGATTACACCGCAGCACCCGGTAAATTATCGCACTGTAGAGGGTGAATACAGTCGCGTAATATACTCACATAATTTTTATATACATAGATTGAACCACCAAAGGACAAAAGCACAGTACGCTAGCCTAGCCAATTCACCGCACGGTAAAAACAAAACGAAAAAAAAGAGGCCGCATCTCCACGTGGTGAATGATGTTGATTTGGGCGAAGCTCTGGTGGTGCTGATGATACTGCTTTTATTGTTCATAGGTAGTGCTGATGGTGCAGTTTTTTTTATTGCTCATAGGTAGGGCTGAGTTCCGGGTTGCGTTTCGACTTCATTATTACTGCTTTATGGTCGGTGAAATGCAGAGCCAGTGGTTCTTCTAGCGGATCAGCTTGGATCCGCTAGAAGCCGTGAGAACGCATCTCCACTGGTTAAGTCAACGGCCCATGTCAGAAAGAGAATGTGTGGTATGGATCATGGTCATATACGCAGTTGAGCATTTGACCGCAGCGCCCTCTCGTCTATAAACGTTGAGCCAATGCATGCAAAGTTTAACGCGATTATATACGCGTTTGACCGCAGCGCCCTCTCCTGTATAGACGTTGAGCGGCTACATGCAACGTTTCATCCATGACAGACAGATGGGATGGCAATCGATGTGAGCACGGACGCCGGACGGATGGACAAGGCTAGACCCTAAGGAGCTTCGCCCCTAAAACACACACAAAACCGCAAGTTGTTTATCGGTTGAATCTTCAGAAAAAAGTTATCCAATGGGCAGTGGGGTCGAACCTACCAACGGCTTCCCTTTCGTCACCCGCCCTCAACGCGTGGGTAGAGAGCCTAGATTGTAGAGAGCGTCCATCTCAAACCATGATTTGCAATATAATGGCAGACGGCGAGGTTGCTCGCAAGTGCGCATTCGCTGCGTTGTCGCGCAGCGAGGAGGAAAGGCCGCTTGGAGACGACTCGCGTACGTCACCTCCTCGCCGCTCGTACAGCAAACGCGCTCTATAGACAATGGGACCCCGGTCGTGCAGGTAGATACTCTCTGTGGTCTCTACGCGTGGGTATGGGTGTCATCATGTGGATCGACGACCGACTGGTCCATCGAGCACGTAACTTCCACTGGCTTGTCCGTTTCGGGATGAGTATTTAATAAAGTAAATTTTCAATCAAGAGAATTTCAGCGACTTTGACTTTCAGCTCTATAGACTTTTTTCGTTTACTCTCGTACCCAGCGACCCGGTTGACATATCCAGTATGGGCAAAGAAAAAATAACAAAACACTTCAACCTGCAAATAGTAAAAATTAACAACGGAGGCAAAACGAGAATGAGTGACTGTTACGGCTATATCCTAAACGTAGTCTATTAGGGTGGCAACGGCAAAACAGGCCGTGTTTCAAAATTTACTCAATCTTTCTCCAGGGTAAGGGTTTTGTACCTTGCCGTCCCAAAACATACCCGCGTATAGCGCTTTTCAATCTGTGTTGTCAAGTGACACGACCCACCGGAGTAACTCGGATCCATTTGGGTAAGATTCGGAACACAGCCACAATGTTTTCGCCCATACTGGAAGGGGCGATTTTTCAAGATGGCGGCGTCCTTATGAAAAGTGTCTACAGTGAATCAAATGCAGATTTTAGGAGCGATTGTTCCTTGAGTCAATAACCTTTATTTTAACGAGGTAGTGTTTAGGAGCCCGTGTGGCAGAAAGCACGGTCGTCGGAGTCGGTGGGACCGGAAAATCCTGATAAGTAGATAGGGCCATGACGTCACGCGTGTGTCATCACACCACATGACCTCGCGTGGGAATTTCAAAGTCACAACGCTCACGTGTGACGTCGCGATCCTCGTTCCCTCTCCTTTTCGCTTTGTCCCCACGAGCAGGTGAACCGAAGCAAGGAGGAGAGATGCGAGGCTGCTTCCTCTCATTCTCAACCGTTCGGAGAGAATCCTGACGTCGCATTCCTCGCTTCATCGTTCCCTTCTTCCCCCCCCCCCAAAAAAAAAGAAAAAGAAATACGGTGATCTGTTCGTGATATCGATGTATGAGTGATGTTTTGGAGGTCATAGCGTCTCGTTCAACGCTTCTGCGGCCATATTTTGCGAAATCTAAGTTTCGGTTCAGCCTGCCTTTAAAAATGAAAGTTAGACGTCCTCCAAAATTTTTTTAAAATAGATTTAGGGAAGTTGCTTTTGTGTGTCACATGAGCAGGAGAGGAAAGGGAGAAGGGAGGTGAATGGGGAGGGAGAGAGAAAGGGAGGGGATGGAGGTGAAGGGAAGTGAGGCAGATGGGGAGGGGGAGAAGGCACTGTGGGAGGTTGAGGAGAGATATTTGAGGGAGGGAGGGAGAATGGGGAGAGGGAATCGGTGTGTCACATGACGCATATTTCCCCGCTATATTTAGGGGGAAAATTGATTTTGTGTGTCACGCGACCATTGAGGAGGAGCGGAAAGAGGAAGAAGAAGGGAGGTATCGCAGCATAATGGGGGAGGGATGGGGAAAGAAAGTGAGGACGAGGAAAAAGTATGTAATTGGAGGAAGATGGGGAGCCTGAAAGGAAGCAAATGTTAAAAACAACCTAGAGGGGAGATATAGGGAGAGGAATCAAGGGGAACTAAGGAAATAATGTTCTTTCATTAGTTCTCTCTTTTCACTAACTAAATGGCGTGTTCTAACTCCTCTTAAATTAATTATAGTGATTTTGTTTAGAACAATTGGTGCGTGATATAACACTGTTGCATATTTCGGGTGTACGTAATTTTTTATTTGTTATAATGCTATAGCCGATCGCTGAAACAAAAAGAGATCATCTAAATTACAGTAGAAAATGGAAGCCATTTTCTTTCAATATCATTTTCGAATCGGCCGAAAAAGCCGAACACTGCGCTCTTATTGCCGATTCAGAAACAATATTCAGGGAAAAACGCGGTTCGTATATCATATATATCCGGATTGCGTCACCGCAATATAACAGATATTTCGTCGACATCGGCAGTATCAAAATGATACCGGCATGATTTTCCTGATATAACGGAAATATCGGCAGTATTCGCACGACTTTCCCGACTCGAGGCGAATATCGCCACAATACTCTGTGCTGCATGGGTCGAATAGGGAGAGGATATTGGCCCGTCACGTAAGGTACATTTCCCCGCTAGATTTAACGGGGAAACGGAGTTGGTGGTGAAGTCACGTGACGTCTTTTTCTTAGCTAAATCTAGCCTGGAAACTCAATTTGTGCATAAGTTAGAAGTTTTAAATCTTCCCGCTATACTTAGGAGGCTCACAAAACATGGAGCCTCCTAAGATTGATGTATGGGTCACGTGACGTTAATTTCCGAGTTTTTAAGTCACGTGACGTTGGGTCACGTGACGTCAATTTTCCCGCAAAAGTTAACCGGTAATTCACGGACGGACGGATGGGCGGACAAACAAAATGTTGGAATGAGGGGATTCCGTTACAAAGCATTTCATGCTCGAAAACAAATTCTTCGTGAAATCACCAACAACAAACTTGCGAAAACAGTGAGTGCGGAGGCGAGCTGGTGGATGTTGATCCTGACGTAGTATACCCGAGACTGTGGTAAAAGTTGAGAAACTTGGTCGAAGAAAAAGACCGGGGAAAAGAACGTCTCAATGAGACGTTCTTTTCCCGTGTCTATTTTCTTTTTTGATATCTCACATAATACATTTCTCAAGGTTCGTAAATTGCACCCAGTGTTGTAGGCATTACCGAAAAAATAAAAGACGTTTACAATTCTCTGTAATGCCGAAGTAGAGCGCAGATCTTGAGGAGGAGGAGGGGAGGGTACGGGGAGGAGCTAGGGTATGCCCCTCCTCCCCCTCAGTACCATCCCGTCCTCCCCGCCTTCTCCCCTCCTATTTAGCAGGAAATTTCCGCTTAATTTAGCGGGGAATAATTTCCGCTATATTTAGGAGGAAATTGTTTCGCTATATTTAGCGGGGAAATTTTCCCGCTACGTTTTGCGGGGAAATTGTTGCGCTAACTTTAGCGGTGCATTTTTTCTGGCAAATTCAGCAGCTAAATTTTTCCGCTAAATTTAGCGGGGAAATTTTTCTCCTAATTTAAGGGGTTAACTTTTACAGCTAAATTTAGCAGGGAATTTTTTCGCTAAATTTAGAGGTCATGTGACGCCACGAGGGTGATGTCACACGTGACGTCACGTGTGACCTCATTATGGGAAACATCCCATAATGCAACGCGCGGTTATGACGACGGTGACGGCGACGCCGACGTCGACACCACTCAAGCCGGAAACGGGCGCCCTAAAAGCTGCGCTCTAGAAAGTAACGAAATACGTTACCGGTTACCTGTGAAAAAAATCAACGCATCACCGTCCTCCCCTCCTTCAAAATAAAAAGAACGCATTACCGGTCGCCGATAAAATCTAACGCACGTAATATTCTGCCTTACTTTTTTTAGAAATATAAATGAACACGTTTTACTGTTTTGACATTAGAGGTATGCATCAGCGCCATATTTCAATGATCATTATGTCCATGCAGAAACTGAACAGAATTACCTTATATTTTTTACGGTTTCACCCAAATGCTAAAAAACATAAAACTACTTAAAACGCCAAGAAAAACGCAAAAAAGCCCACAAAAATTCGCATCGCTTGGCACCTAGAAACACGAAAAAAAAAGTCATTTTAAGTCATGGAAAGAAAAAATAACGAGTAACGTAACTTCGTTACCGGTTACTCGAAATAAGTAACGTAAGAACGTCACCCGTTACTGCTTGTAAAAAGCAACGAGTACGTTAAACGTTACCGAAACAAAGTAACCCGTTACCGATAACGCCGCTACTTGCAGCTCCTTACCGCCAACACTGATTGCACGTCTAGGTAAACATTGATTAGACGTACACAAAATTACTCGATTTCTCCGTTCGGCGTTAAATCCGACCTCAGCCGTTGCAACGTTCCAATGGAACCAGTGGAGAGTTTTAGTAGATCGTTCCGTTACCACCAGTAGGGAGTTTTAGGGAACCGGTTTTGGACGTCCAATACGGTACGATGTGCCCTCCGGTGTGTACTGCGCATGCGCGAGTCTTATGCGGTAGTATATCGTACCGTATCGGACGTGCAAACCGGTTCCCTAAAACTCTCTACTATCCCCGATAACGATACGATGCATGCCCACAGGCGGTGACGGATAATCGGATACCGTTATCGAAGTCATCGGAATGATCTACTAAAACACTCTATTAACGGTAAAATTCAAGGCACAGCCGCGTTCTTCTATCCGTGATTTGCTTAACCGGCGAAAGCAAACCCATAAAAACAACGAGCGTCATGACAGTGCACTTCCGACGCCTTTGATTGGCTGACTGAACCATAGCGTCGGTCTGCGGTCAGAGTTAAAGTGAAACTGAGTATGCACTCTTCAGGGGCGATTCACACACTTGCTGTCGAGTCCGACCAAGTACAACTGCAACGGCTTGCGAAGTACGGGTTGCTATGACGACAGCTGCGTCGGCTGCAACAAAACCGGTTTTTAACACTGATCTCTATTGCAGTAGGCTGGATCGCGGATCGGGAGCCCGTCGGTGGCACCACCGGTGTCCATTACTTGCCACCAGGCAATAGGCCATATGCGAAATTGCTTGGTGGTCTGGCAGCACTGTGCACGCGCCCATCATGGTAGCTTCAAGAATCTTGAGTTTCGGTTTCTCAGCATTTCCAGAACATGGACGCTCTGCCACTAAGTGCGACTCGCAAACTTTATTGTTTTCTTCCTTCTGATCACCTAACGTGGACAAAGGACTGGGCCGCCATGCCTTTCATTTTTAAGGACATTTTTATTTTTTTATATTTTTTCGGTTTGAATACGCTTAAAGTCGTGCTGTTTAGCAATAGACTGGACTGCTCCACGCCAATACACGCAACTCAAGGTTAGCTTTTGTTTATTTTGTTTAGATTGTTACTTCCAAAAGATTTTTTTGGTGCAAAGTTTTGTGTTTTTTGATATGAAACTGTGCCTTTGCAAAAATTTTTAGGCTTTGCAAAAAGCTCAAACTGCTTTCAGACAGCATTGACCTGAAGCACAGTTGACGGATGTTGCGCTATTAATGAAGGTTTGTTCAACCCTAGCAGAATAACTACATTGACTTTCTCAAAACTACCCCCCGAGCTTCTTTGCACTAAACAAAATTTTTACCTCAGCTGCGACAAAAAAAAAGAAAAAAAAAAAGAAAAGGATATTGTGAAATGAAGTTGGCACCGCTCGTGTTGCTCCACTCGACGTCCGCAACGCAAGTTTTCGCCGCCGCCGACAGCGGAGTTTTGCCGAAGTGGCGTTCGACAAAAAAGACAGGAAAGTCCCGTCTCTGTGAGCGTTGAGCAAACAGACACGTCGTCCGTGTCTGTTGTGTTTTCTATTCTACATGACCGCGCTTTAAATATTCAACTATACTATATCAACGAACTCTCCTGCTTATTTTTAGAGATGTTTTACAAATCTCGTTTAGCGACGCCAGGTCAAGTGTATAGAAATCGCCACAAAGCAATGAGATTGTTTCTAGATTTCCAAAGTAATTCTTTTTTTTTAAATATGACATTAAAATGACGGCTTTGTCAGCTTTCATCCTTTGTTGTTTACTGTTAACCATTCGCATCTTCAATTATGGTTGGTGGCGTAGATTAATAAAACTGTCATCTTTTTGCTTAGCTTTACAGCCTTGGTCTCGTACGCATACATTGAGCTGCTTATGAATCAAGAAAATCGCAGGCCGAGAATGCAAAGCACATAAAGAAAAATAAAGTTTAGAAACAAATTTGGTACAACTTCGTGTACCGCGCGATAACGTCCGCATGTTTCTTCACGTTGTCACGGATTGTTTTTATCAAAAGCTGCTTCACGACTCTCAAGTAACCAATAAAAATACGAAAACATTGTGAACCCTGTTTATGTTTACGTCACGCACGAATCAAAGGTATATCGCTGAATTCGCAGCGGAACGAAGCAACGCGTTGGCATCGTATCTCTCGCACGAAGCGCAGTCGCTTGTTTACACGGGGTCTTTGCCTGTCGCTGCCTGTCGGGCCACTGGTTTCGTTTTTTCGCCGCTACCGAGATGGCGGACGTAGTTCTCGGCGCGCTACTAGATGACGCTCTACATTTCGCATATGGTCTATACACACGAGTCTATGAGAGAAACACAGGAAAGTAGGATTATTGAAGCTTGTACGCTGTGCTCAAAGGCGAGTATTTTATTATGTGCTGCGATCACTATATCGGGTGTTCAGAGATTGAACCGGTATTTGTCAAGCGTTCGAACGCCGATTAAAAAATGAAGACCTTTAAAAATATCTGTAATGCGAAATTATAACGCAGCTGTTGAGGAGCAGGAGGAGAGGGT
Source organism: Ixodes ricinus (assembly GCA_037355805.1). Taxonomy (NCBI): domain Eukaryota; kingdom Metazoa; phylum Arthropoda; class Arachnida; order Ixodida; family Ixodidae; genus Ixodes; species Ixodes ricinus. The sequence goes on along the minus strand of JAZHYW010007777.1, from coordinate 105,602 downwards.
ACGGAGGGGAGGGTATGCCCCTCTTCTCCTCCGTATCCTCTCGTCCTCTCTTCCTTCATTCCTCCTCAACCTCCTCCTCCTCTACCCTCTCCTCTACCCTCCTCCTCCAATTCAGTTTCCCCGCTAAATTTAGCGGGCAAAATGATATCACATGACTTGGTGTCAAGTCACCCATTGAACGAATTCAGTTTCTCGGCTAGATTTAGCGGACAAATTCAGTCTTTCCACTATAGATTTAGCGGGGAAATTGAGGTAACGTGGTCTCACCACCAATTCTATTCCCCTCTAAATATAGCGGGGCACTGAATGGGTGTTGAGGTCACGTGACGTCAATTTTCTCGCTTAATTTAGCGCAGTTACGCCGGCGCTGACGCCGACGCAGCGAAACCCGGAAACGAGCGCCTAGGAGCGGTGCTTTAAAAAATCAAACATGCCGGAGCACCCACGCCCGAGCTGGCAAGCTTGCTCTTCTAGTGGAGTAAACAAAGGAACTTGCCGTCAATATAAGACCGTCCTCGGGGAAGCCCAGAAGTCGATAAATGTCGATAATGTTCCATCTTGACAGCGGCTTTTCGGGAGTGAGCGAATTCCGTGTTGCAAAGCCTTCAAGCTTGTCGTCTGCTAAACCGAACTCATCGAAACCAACTACGCCGTTACTAGGTAACTCTTGTCTCATTGAGCTGCAGTACATTTTACGCCCAGTGGAATCACTCTTGACCACAAAACATTAGAAGACCTGTGAGAGCTCAGTTTTTACGTGCCAAGTTATTTACAGGCTTCCAGAAAGCAGCCTATATGTTTCGGTGTCATCACGCTTAGGTGGAAGGTTTTATAGTTTTTTCATCAGGATGCATTAGCTGGTGTCAAGTGATGCGCAGCCGGTGGTGCCACTCGACCCAGCAAGACAAGCCTCGATGGCGATCCAGCCTACTACAATAAATATCAGTGGTTTTTATCCCTGTTTTGTTGGAACCGACGCAGCTGTTGTCATAACAACACGTAAGTCGCAAGAAGTTGCAGTCGCATTCGGTCGAACTCACGCAAGTGTGTGAACCAACCTTCGCACAAAAGCTCGTAATTACTAAACACAGGTTAGTAAGTGCTAGTAACATGTTAACAACCTTTTAGTAACCGAAGTCAGTAACCGGAGTGTTGGTAAAAGTTACTAACCAAGGAAGTAAGTAATAGTAACCGCTTTTTCTCTCTCTCTCTCTCTCTCTTCTTATTGAGCTAGTGCCACCCAGCTCGAGAAGTCACATATATGTGGCCGTAGCTACCGCCAAAATCATATTGCAAAGATTTTATTTTTTTTTTTGCTCGCATGGCTGAAGAAGGGTTTCAGGCATTGCGTCTTTCTCCCAGTCATTGCATCTTTCAAAACTAATTTTTAAGGGTCGAAGGGATGAATATTTTACTATAAACTAAACGTGCCCGCTGTGACTATTTCCGACACTCGATATAACCACCTGCTCATCTGCGCTCCTCAGTGGCCATTGTTTTGCTTTTCCTCATATCTACGCAATAGCAGTTGTAATGATTACCAGCTCGACTGTTTTGGATTGTCAATAGTTATGACCTCAACTTTCTTGGCTGGTAACAACGTCGTTTACAACCTGGGGCGTCAGTGATGTGGCAAAGAGCTAGTAGTGTGGTAGTAAGGGACACAGAGGGGTAGCACCTGCTGTGTTTGTTCACTTTTCACTCAAAACTTTTACTCCAGAGCAGTTCAGTTTGCATTACTGATAATGCACAATGGACCACCTTGAAGACGGAAAGGAAGGCATTTTCCTCCCTTTCCCTAATATTTATTACAAATGCCTCAAATATGATGAAGAAGGGGGGCTACTGCTCTCCCCCCCCCCCCGCCCTACCCCCTTCCAAAACCACGGTGTACATGCTTAAAATTGACCCTCTTTGGTAAAACGTTTGTATTTTGACTTTCAACCATAGGTACACGTTTTTTTTTTTTTCCGTCTCCCGATATTTTTTTCTCATAAGCTAGATATGATTCCGTCGAGACAATTCTAGCTGGCTCACCTTTGCCTGCTGGATCTAGAATGACATCAGTGGACAGTGAGAGCATAGGGGTACCGCTATACTTGAGAAAACGAAGCTTGCATTGACAATAGCGCTAAAGAAGTCTTAAGGAGGACGCTTTGAAAAGTCGCTTTGGATCAAAGCCAAAAATACACCTCGGTTAAATTCGTGACCTTATTATCTCGAGAAAGTTTTCCGATTGCGAATAATGATTATTCCTTGCTCGTCGTCCCAAGGTAGATGAGACAATGGCGATGGCTCCCGCGAGATGTGCGCATTTCACAAGGAAACAACGGAGCGCGCGCAATTTGTGTTCCACGAATGCGGGTTTGGAGAAAGGGATTGATTGAGACCATCCACATAGGAAAGTTTCATGGTTTTTCCATCGCACTAATGCCTTAAAGTTCCAGGTAACATTTGAAAATTACGAGACTAATCCACATTAGGTTGCACACTTCTTCGAGACGAACTTCCCTTTATTTTGAATAGATCTTATGAGGGATTGCGTGATTATCAGGACGCCCTTTGCAAATGTCCTAATGTGGCGAGTCTCCGCGTGGCATCGCTGAAGTGGAGCAGGGTCCCATCTTACACCACATCAGCTTCGTGTCATCCTAGTAATTTATTTATATATTTACCTTCGTGTCCAAAAAAACGTTACAATCGGGAGTCGATCAATAAATACATATGGAAGTATAAAATGATGCTGAACGTCCTATTGTTTTTTTTCTTAGGTCCAACATTACACTTTGCGCGTAACTTTGATATTTTAATGCGATAGCATTATTAGGCTACTAACCACAGATTTCTATCTATCTTGAATCTCGTCACGATTACTTTCCTCACTAAATTTGGCGAAAACTTTTCCCGCCAAAGTTAGCCACAAAATGTTCTCCTAAATTTAGCGGAAAATTGACATCACGTGACCTATCCACCAATTCAGTTTTCCCGCTAAATCTAGCGGAAAATTGACGTGAACTGAATTGTCGTGAATTCAGTACACGTGCTCCAGTTCTGAGTCCTCGAGAACGAACACCTGCCCCTGTGAGCAATGCTAAATGCTATCGCATTCATAGATAATTGTCGTTCACAACCGCAAGTGCGATTACCGTACTCCTTATTAAGGCAAAAGCCTTACTTGTTCCATTTCGAGAAAAGGCGGCGGCGTTGTGCCCGAAAGGGGGCCATAAATATACGTCACCAAGCACGCGCTGCTCAATCTTTTGCTTAAGGACGACACCGTTTTTGAGGTCGTCCTGGAGGTCGTCCTAGACGTTGTCCTCCAGGTGTCGCCCTTGAGGTAGTCCTAGAGGTCGTCCTAGTCCTCGTCCTCTAGGCGTCGTCGTCGTCCTAGACGTCATGCAGTACTGTCATGCAGATTTGTCAACTCAAGCTTAAAGCACAGTTAAAGTGCTTTATCTTTCACTTTTTCTTCTTTATAACTTGCAAATGGTTGAAGGTCTTTTGTATGGCAGTCGCCTTTTGCAAATACATATTGTTGGGGCATACTACAGATCCCCCTTTCTTATCTGAAACTATGAGATATAAATTGTGTGTTTTGAACCAGTCGTGTAGTTTGTGTTTTTAAATATTCTGAAAAAGCAAATAACCGCATCCAACAAAGTTTTTTGGATGTGTTCTCTACGGCAAAAACACACAAATTGGAATGTCCCTTCTGTGCAGTCGTAACTGAAAAAAACGTTAATGGCACGGAGCTATGTCAAGATTCCTATTTAATCAGCTATCAAACCTCCGCCTGGAGAATCAGTTCTTCATTCCTAACAACAAATAAGGTATACATGATCTAAAAAATTAAAAATACTAGTAGAAAATGGTTTCTCCCTCGACGTTGAAGATTTTTTTATTTAATACCTCATGACCATCTGTTCGTAGCTGTAAGAGAATGTATCGAGGAAAATAGTACAGTGTCCTTCCAAAAGAAAGCCGGCCTACATCTTGAGTCATTATTGGAGCTATTTACATCCTACCTAGCATCCACAGTCGTCTCGTTCTACGGGAATACTTACCTAAACAAGAAAGGAATTTGCATGGGTGGCACAAGTGTTATGCGACATCTTATCCCAATGCGATCGCGCCATCACCCAGCGGGTATCCAACAAACAGGAGTCAATGAGTATGCAGATATGTTGACGACTATCTTGTCCTACTAAATAATACACCTGATGTAAATAACTAGCAAATATCATCGACATACGCCCAATCATCAATGAAAATGCAAAAGGACTCGACTTTACACACGAGGTACACACAGAACACAACCTTCAATTTCTTGATCTAAGTATTAAATTCCAACTAAACAACCCTTGCTGGACGTACATGCCACGATCAAGAAAACATTTATTAAAATATGAGTCTTTCCATTCAAAACTCCTTAAAATGGAAAGGATCAAAAACTGCCTTAGCGCAGCCCTGAAGAAGTCAGGTGACCACAAGGCAGGAGCTTTGAGACACAAATACACCTACTCAAGACATCTTGATATCTAAGTACCACCTTGTACGATGCCGTAGAAAGAATGATCAACTCCCAAGACGGAAATAAAAAGCCAAGCACAAAGGACAACGCCCGGCTGTGGTGCCCTACGTTCACCGGATCTCACACAAATTGAAAAAGGTGGCTTCCAGGTATGACTTCCCCTTCGTATTTTCAGCACCAGACAAGCTAAACAAGCATTGTCCTAAAATAAATTCCCCACAGAAATGTCGGAATGAATGCGACCAGAGACACAATCAAACATATGTACGTTGCTGAAGCCAGGTTATATTTGAAATACCTTTCTCTTCTCGCAGATTATATGTTGGTCAGTGAGGCCGCTATGTGAACAGCAGGTTAGGTGAACATGCGCCTTGACTCAAATCAATATTATCGGGGCATCTCGCAGTGCACGTAAGAGACTTTCACTGCACACCGATACTGGTCCTTCGAAGGTTCCGCGAGAAGATATCAAGGGAACTATACGAGGCAATACACATCAAGGAAAAGAAGAACTCTTGTGTCAGTGCACCATCAGCGGCATTAAGTCACAAATGACTACATTACATTAACTTTCCTACTTGAGGTTGTTTTAGTGGTTTACTGTCAGCAACTTCCTCTTTCTGCCTTTCTGCTATTTCTCAGTTTTTTTTTTAACGTAACGTCCTCCTTATCATTTTTTTATATTAATTCTCTGTTCTTTCAACGTTACTTCCTCTTCCCATCAAGGCATTTCATTTTGGGAAGTTCTTCATGCCGAAAAGAAAGCCGATAGAGAAAACTTACCTCTTTCTCGCCTTCTGTGTGAATATTAAAACGACAGTTGTGAGTTAGCACTTGTACCGTCCGTGTATACTTGACCCTTGCGCTTTTTATTTCTAAGAAACAATCCGCACTAACACACTGATGATGAATTGGCCATTTATTTGCAAAATACCGAAATACGCGGCACGCTCGCAGACGCGACATTTGCACCGCAAACAGGAGCGTTAGCACAGCTGTCACCGGTATTATTGTTGGTAAATGGTAATTATATAGATGTACATATTTTACCGCCGTCGTGGAAGTCTCGCTCCAGCTTTCTTGCATGGGTCCTTGGTCACTCGTTGTCTGCCTAATTTTCTTGGCTGCTAGTCCAACATCCAATAAAAAGAACGAATTTCAGGTTTTATAATACATTCTCTTTACTAACAGAGCACGGTTTTTATTGTTACATAATCAGTGAAATACAAGCATAGTGGAAATAAAGTTAACTGATGATTTCAATAATAATTTACATCAAACCTTTAAAAAAATGATTAACAGAATATTTATAATTTACGATCTTCCTTTCATTTAATATTTTCTGTCTTTATTATTTTGTATTTATATCAAATATTTATCAAGTAAGGAAGATTTATGGAATACTATTCATGAACAAAATGCTGTGCTCTTCTGTACAAATCAGAGCGTAGACCTTTTTTCTACCTTCGACTTCATTCGTCTGTTACCTAATATTATATTGCAATCAAATCAGAACTTGAAATAAGGAATGAAGAACATAAAAAAGTAAGGACAGGGCATGTTTAAAGCAAATCAGGACGTGAAAGAAAATGTAAACTAAGCTTTTTCACTGGCTAAAATCAAGCTAGATTTGGTATGGTATGGCGGAATTTACACCAGTAAAAATTTATACACTGTACTCTAAAATATTAAATTTACATTAATGATTTGTGTCGCAGTGCTTTCGAAATTCGGAGGAATGTTTCGATCAATCAGCAATGTTTAAAATACACATAGAAAACTGATATAGAATAATTTGTTTCTAGCTACAGTAATTTAAAAGAAATTAATTCTACTTAGTTCTAACAAATTTGAATCATGTATTTAAAAACAAGTTATGATATATTGCCTGTCTAATATTAGCATGCAAAGGATAGGAATACATGAAACCATTGTTTAAAACAAGAACACAGTTTTGCGCTTTGGCTGTCGAGTCTATTCATGTCTTCAAATTATATTTCCTATCCCACTTCCGCTGGAATACCTCCAGCCTTGAAGGAAAATATTCAAATAAATTTGTATGGTGGCATAAATGAAACACCACGACACCATATTCTGGTCTAGTGAGGCTTATAGGCTAGCCCGCAATCCGACACCTGCCAAAGCCGTCCTCAAATTTATCAAAATACTCATGAGAATTAAAAGACCGGAAAGCGCAAGTTAGAAAACAATGATCCCTAGACGTTTTTTGTGTATTAGTTAACGAAAGCTACTCCGAACATCTGGCTTTTGTGCAAGCGAGGAGCCACGAAGCTTTCCTATACGGACAAGCTTCGCTTAACCGATTGTTCTTCTGTTCGCTCGTGAATCCACAATACCAATTTGGAGGCATGGGCATTGTCTCATTGATTTTGGAGAAAGGGTTAACGATGGAATATTAAGCGCTATTGGAAAATGTTTTAAAAGCAATTAGGATGCTGCTCTCAGTAGTTCAAAAGCTTAAAATATATGTTGTGCCTTTGTAATGTTTTAGTTTATTTTCGAACCCCAGGTTTGAAAGAGAAACAGGTAAACTTCGCGACATCTGTTTTGACATTTTTATCACTTACCGAAAAATGAACATTATTTAGAAGGTTATTTCATTTTACAAAATATTTTATTCGTTGTTTATGCAATATTATTGCGAGAGATAATCAGCTAAAAATTCAAAAATCTACCAGAAGGTGTACCGAAATGGTGGCCAACAGTGCTAAGAAGGTTAGCTTCCCAAGCAGCACGGTGTGAATAAGCCATCGTTGGCAAGTCCGCTATGGTCAATTAGATTTTCGATGGCCCAAGCTTGGACAAAGTGCTTGGCAATAGCAGTGTTTTGGTCCTCGTATCTAGCCATTTAGTTTAGGCCAGTCGCTGGCCATTCCATTTAGGCCATTCACTCGCTATTCTCATTTGATCAGCCACTGGCCATTAAAATTTGTCCAGCCACTGGCCAGTCACTTTCGGCCTGCCAGTGGCCATTCACTTTTGACCAGCCCCTGGCAATTAACGTTTGGCCAGCCACTGGCCACTGACTTTCGGCCAGTCACTGGCAGCAAGCGGCTGTAGTTATACTCTCTATATATAATTTATCACAGACTGACAGAAAATATGGGTGTTCCTCAGAACACTGTCAAGACTTTCGGGAGATAAAGTTTGAGAGATTAACCCCAGTAACTTGTGTATGTTAATGACCCGCGAAGCTGCTGTAACGTTGCTCAATATTTATTTAATTTTTGATTATACTACGTCTTACGATGCTGGTTCCGACCACTATTTCAGTCGTCCATGGGACCACGGATGGTCCGTGGTCCCACCCTTTAAATCCCCTAACTGCAACTGTAAAAAGGAAAAAAAGTTAATTTAGTTGAAGGGAGAGCGCAACGATGTTGAGTTGCAATGTTTTTCACTTTACGCAAGCTCACTGGCACTAACGGCAAAGAGAAGCCTAAAGTGCCTCCGGTATGGAGCCTGAGACTCTCGAAATTTAATGAAAGTGGATGCCTCAAAATGAAACCAAATAGAAGAAACGCACCAACTTTTCAACCTCAATATTTCTATTCGATGCTTGTCAATCTGAACAGCTTGCAAGCATTGAACGTGCTATCATTAGATTATAATAAAAACAGACGAGCATTGAATTATTCTTTGTACTATTCCAAAATAAAATAAGAAGCGCCGGTCATGAAAGTGTTCATTTTATTCTTAACTAAATCAAACAAGCTTGGTTTCTTTTTTCTACCGGTACTGTTGATCTTTTTTCAAGATTTTAACGCAAGTGGTACAGCTTGCATCAATATGAACTGGTACAGGGCATGACAAGCTATTACAGTAAACATGCCATCATGGGAGGCCCTGGTGTATCAAGAAGTTAAAAAGAACGTTGGATTGAACGGCTGCTTTCTCTTGATTGAATAGCGTTTAAGCAAAATAAAAATTATCGCAATAGCTCTATTGATTAGCGGTACTCAAAAATCACTTACCAAAGGTCTCGTTTATTTATTTAAAATATTCGCATTCGGTTTGTAATTTCAGAAAGATATGCCCGCACGCACCACACGCGTACCGCTCGTTCTCGAACATTGTTTGTAATCCAAGTGTAGCGACGACTCCAGATTTTTTCCAGATAAGTTTACGACGTTCAAGGCTATACATAAGTTCACTCGTTTATGTAGTATCGAGATCTTTTGAAGGGATTGGCTCACGAAAACAGTAGAAGTTCTTCCGCTACCTCATCCAAGTTGTCGTGAAGTCAAGGATGACATGGCCACCATCAGCTCTTTCTGAACTATGCAACTGACACGTGCCGTGAGTAAACCGCAGCACTGGTCAGTCGCATCCACTAAAAAATTTTAGTCTGTCATTTGTATTCAGTATACTATGATGCTGCTTCATGGCCAATTAGATTTTTCAAGAACAGTCAGGAAATGCAAGGTCCAATACCCTACATGCCTCCTGCATCCACATTTGGGTGCTCGGCTGTGTTTTCTAATGAAATAACAAATGAATTGACTGTTGAACTACATCAGATAGTAAACTAAAGTCAATGTCGACAATTGAACTTTTGATGAACCCACATGTTTAATCTTCGGGAGAATGACCCTTTATACATATTTTATATTCGTTGTCAATATGATCCTATTGCGAGCGATAATCAGCGAATAATTATAAAAGGTACCAAAAGACGTTCCGAAAAGAAATGGCCAGCACTTCTACGAATGTTATCTTTGTTTTCAAGTTCTATCCTTTGCCGATGTAATAATATGGCTAGGGTTAATTGGCGAAAATTTAAAACAAGCTACTAGAAGACACCGAAAAGAAAGCCAACAGTACTCAAAAGCTTATCTTTGTTGTAAATGTATTGTTATTCGTTGCTGATGGAATATTATAATGAGCGATAACGAGGAAACAATTATAAAAGCTACCAAAGTGTTCCAAGGAGATGGCCAAACTAATTCAGAAGGTTTTTTTCTTTACACATATTTCTCCTCGTTGCTAACGTAAACTCATTGCGAGAGAAAATCAGCGCAAAATGTTCAAAACTACCAAAAGACGTATTGAAAAATGGGCGACAGTATCTGCAGGTTATTTCTGTACAGACATTTATTTTATTTGTTTTTGATGTAATGGTATTGTGAAATTGGTGAAAAATTATCAAAGCTACCAAAATACATATGCAAAGATGTCAAAGAGTGTTCGGAACGATATTTTTACACACATTTTTCTTTGTTTTTGAAGTAAAAATGTTGCGAGTGATAATTAGCAAAATGGTTAAAGTTGCCAAAATACGAACTGAAAGATTGCCATAAGCATTCATATGGTTATTTTTACTCATGTTTTTTAATTTATGTATTATTTTTATTGCGAGATAATCAGCAAAAATTATGAAAGCTATACCGATATAGGTACTGATAGATTGCCAGGAGAACTCAGAATCTTATAATTGTTTTGCACATTTTTATTTGTTGTGATGTAATACTATTGCAAGCAAGGATAAACGAAAAATGAAGTTTGAAAAGGCTCACGGAAAGATGGCCGATAGTACTCAGAAGGTTATTTTATACAATATTTGTTTTTATATAATGTTATTGCTAGTGATAATCGACAAACATGACTCACGCTGATAAAAGACGAACTGAAAGATGGCCAATAATATTATCAAGGTTATTTTTACATGTATTTTTTGTTTTCGATGTAATATTATGGCGAGTGATGATCAACAAAAATTAACAAAGCTATTAAAAGCCGCACTGAAAGATGGGCAACAGTATTTCAAAGATTATTTTCATTGCATATTTTTATTCAATCATGATATAATAATCTTGCGAGCTATAATCAGCGAAAAATTATAAAAGCTACCAAAAGACGTATTAAGAAATTGCCAAAATATTTCAAACGGTTATTTTTTACACGCATAAATAATTTATATATTAGCATTAAGAGAGGTAATCAGCGAAAAAGGATAAGCTACCAAAGATATATGAAAGATGGTCAACACTATTCAGAACGTTATTTGCATTTTTGTCTTACATATTTCTTATTTGTTTTTGACGTACAATTGCGGACGGTGATCAGCAAAAAATTATGAGACAACTCCAGCTTTCTTATCCATGATCACCTTGCGACCTCCCTCGCCTGCTCTCCGTAAAATGCTGTAAAAGATTAATTCCAGTTGAAAAACTGCGTATATCTAAATATTCCCGGGATACCAATAGACAGTACTTAAAGTCTGCCGCAAGCTTCTGGGGGTCTTACAAACAGTGGTAAGAAAAAGGGGGGGGGAGAAGGGGGGGGAGAGGCTTTACGCTAAACGCACATAAAACTGACTCGTGTAAAACGTATGCGGCGCCCGGCTTGTTTCTCAGGAAACAAAGTCGACCATCAACCAAGATTCCGATTATTATTCTCGTGAAAAATTAATAGTGTCCGTGAAATATCCGATATTTTGTTCCACCCGAAACCGACATATCTACTCACAACATAGTTTTTCTATCTCTTGAGATGGCTACTCAACAAAACTTGAATAGAGAAAATCCCAACATTTCTGATCCCAACAAGAGTACTTATGATTGTGTTTTCACCATCGCCAGAGATTTGTCGGGGGTCTCAGACCGCCCTTCAATATCGGCCGGGGTGCGAGATCCCCTCAAGACTTCCTGATCTTAAGCACTGCCAATAGACCAATATTACAAAAAATAATCAATATAAACTTTACTATTACCATGAATACTTTTGGTCCTCATGATCTTCTCCTGTTCTTGCCCCAGGAAGGTTATCTTTTCCGCGCATACACCACGGTCGCAATGTTGATAGCGATGTGATTATCTTCAGAATGTGTCGATATTTAAATGCGGCCCACAGATTGGACATGAGCCAGCGTGAGCACTCGATTTGGGTTAGGGACACCCAAAGCGTCGGCTGACTTTTGGGAATGGGCTCGCGTTCAATCGCTGCAATGACGGAAATTGCCGAATCCAAACAATATGTGGATCTCAGCACGTGCACTGTGCTTTGCCAACCCCAGCATGAGGCAAAGGGGAGGGGAGGGAGGTGTGATGGACATTGGCGGCATATAATCGGCATCAGATTATGGCCATGTTCCAAAATTGACTCGATCTTACTCCGGGGTAAGCTTTTTGTTCGTGTTTGTTTTTCGTTCGAAAATCTACCCGCGTCAAGCGTTGCTCTATTTGTGTGGTCACGTGACACGACTCGCCGGAGTAAGTCGGATATATTTGGGTAAGATTTAGAACACAGCCTATGTGGCCGCTTCTTCTGGCACTGAGTTAACGGTGTGAAGCCTTTTCGTTTTTCCATATTTTCTTTCGCGTCTGTCATTTCGTGGAGAAAAAATATCGAATCGAAGTTTTGTAAGTTATGAGCCTTAGGCACTTATCTAACGAGTTATAGGAGAAGACAGAAGAGGAGACGTTACAGATATTGTGAGATTGTCTTATCGCCAGTAGAAGGGTGGTGTGCTGGGCTAGTTGGTATGATGACATTTGGAACATAACAGCGCACAAATGACGAGAACAAAGGAAAGGAACACACAATACACAACCTTATGCTTGGATAGGTTTTTGTGTAATATAATTAATTTGTAGGCCAAAATTATGTTTGTATACCTTACCTTTTATGCAGAGTGTACTGTGTCCTTCAATGTGCGTCTGCGTCGCGCTCTCGTAGTCCGAGTCTTTATGATGCTTTCATCTTCTTTCTTGGTTTCTTATATTTCAGTTGCGAGTCACCAGTTGTGTGTCTTGTGTGTTATTTTCCTTTGTCCTCGCCCTGTGTGCGCTGTTATGTTCCAAATTTTATGTCCATTCATCCAATCGCTCCTGAATCGCTTTCTTTTAATTTCGGGTCTGCCAGTGGGCGATCGGGATCAGCACGTTTGACATCCGCGTGTGGCTTTGGAGCAGTTTTGTACAATATACTGCACAACAGTATTTAACATAAGTTTCTAAATATCTGCTTCAGAAGGTATTTTAAGTTATACTCGGGTTATTTCCCCTGCAAAATATCTTTACTATACAACAAATTACTTAAACGGAAAATTCAATTACTTTCAAATACACTTTTTATTGCATCATTTGAATTGATTTCAGTGATAGTAGAATGCGTCATTTGCAGGCAACAAAATCAAAACACACAAAAATGCAGTGTTATTTTATGCAGTCCCAATAGAGGAGTAGCATCACACAGGTGCATTATACACTGCGATCTTTTTAAGAGAAAGGAGCAAAAAGGGGTAATGTTTTGCATTTGCAGCAGCACCATAACGATGACTGCGGGTACACAAGCGGAGCAGAGATGTCCACCAGCAAGGGAGTCCCGACAGCGGCTTTAATATCACCAACCCTTTTAACATGTTGATGCCTTGTCATCCAGTCAAACTCTAAAGCGTTACGGGCCTTAGATTTCCTATATACGCCGACGACATCACATTATGACCAAAGGGAGGAGCAATGGCTAGCCAGGAGCAGATTATGCAGCAAGGGACAAACGAAGTCCACGAGTTTCTCCAGAATGTCGCCATGCCAGCGCCACATGAAAAGACTCTATTCAATGTCGTGGCCAGGCCAAGGGACCATCGGAAAAGCTTCGCGGACCAAGTAGACCTACACATCCAGGGAGTGAAAATAACGAGAGAAAATCAAATAAAGATACTTGGCGTGACGTTCGAAGAAACCGCCGGAGTACAAAATGGTTACCACCGCTGGAAACATTATGGGGGCAGACTCTAAAGCTCGTGCGAAAGACGACATCCAAGTCCTGGGTAGCCGATGAAGACACCATCAGGATTTTGACAAACGCGCTACTAACGGCCAAGGCGCTATATAGCTGTAATTGGCTCAACCTAACCAAAACCTTATGGAAGCGAAGAGAAAGACTAAAGCACCGCACTATGAGGCTTGCCCCGGGACTTTACATTTATACAGCCCTGGAAGACCTAAAGAATAATGCAGGAATGAACCAGCTCCAAGTTCGGGCGGAGGTGCAGAGCATTGCGTACTTTCAAATGCTTGAGTCTTGAGAGAAGGATCGGCGGCAGAATGCTACTTCAAATCATAAGCTACGAGGCAGAGAGGAGTCTTCCATTGGAAGACCCAGCACCACCGTCGCAAGACACACATATCGTTGATCATTGTCCCCTACCCAATGCGCATAACCAAGGACGCAGAGCACAGGCGGCAACACAACACACTAAATATTGCGACGAACACTCGCACGAAGAGGAAATACGATACATGGACGCCTCAAGACAATAATGACCACGGCCACGGCTTGGATTGACACCATGACAAGGAGAGGAAGCACCATGAGACTAGCTGAAGACTCCTCCATGCGCAAAACACAACTCAGAACAAACCTTGAAGCGACCATCAATACATAGAAAAACACGGAAGGGCCGAGGAGAGCGAGAATTTTTACTCACTCACAAGAGACACTCCGAGAATGTCGAGGCAGCAAAACCAAGAGCAGAGCGGCGAAGAGAATAGACCGATCCACAAATTCCACGCCATCTAGCGGCGGTACTTCAAAACAACGCGCGGGCGCTGCTGGCAACACGCTGGCAACCGTCGACCGCCATTGATATGGCGACAGATGGAAGAGTGTGCATAGCGATTGTGTTCCTGCAGCTGTCGCCGCCTTTCCGATTCTACTCGTAAGATGCCATTTCATTGCTGTGTGCCCCTCTGTAAGCGGAGAGGCGTGAGGGATGATCACGGAGACAAGGTGAGATGTTTTGTTTTGCTAATCTAGTTCTATCAGTTCTCATGCGCTTAGGCACTACGGACTCAAGCCTGCCGATGAAGGCTGTGTGCTAGCGCGAGACATGGTAGCGCTTCAACTGGCAGGCTCGCGCTGCCAGCGAGTGCTCGCGCAGCCGCCAAGGGTCGCTTTTAGCACGTGCGGCCAACAATAGTCCCTGCTAAGGTGTCACGATTGTGAACCGGAGGAGGAAAGAGAAGAAGACGAGAAGGAGACCGAGGCGTGGTGTGGGAAAAAGGAAAAAAAAGAAGAGGTGTGGAACGAGCATCAAGAGGAACGAGACAGGACTGGTCCGGTGAACAGCACGGCGACTTCGGCTACGCTCCGGAGGAAGCCCACCCGAGGCCCGCTCCCGGGAGTCCACCGTTAACCAACAGGGCGACTTCAGCTACGCTCCGGAGGAAGCCCACCCGAGGCCCGCTCCCGGGAGTCCACCGTTAACCAACGGGGCGACTTCGGCTACGCTCCGGAGGAAGCCCACCCGAGGCCCGCTCCGGGAATCTACCGTGATCAACCAACGAGGCGTCCTTCGTCAGAGCGGCAAGATGATGTTCTTCCCCAAGGAAAGAGACCTGGGAGCGCACCTGAGCAGGGACACTTCAAGGTCGTGAGTGCTAGGGGTGGAGACTTGGGTCTAGGGGACTAAGACAATACTGTACCGTACGGTTTCTTATGCCTTTCGCTTTGTTTATTTATGTAAATACATGTACATACGGTGAAATTTCGTAACCTGTTCGTCCTGGTCCTCTGATTTCGGGGTCCGTCTCGGTTGAACGTGACAAATTGGCGAGCCTGCCAGGATTCTTTTTTCCATCAAATTTTGCTTGAATCACGTCGACCGGGACACCTAGGGATCTGTGAAACCGGACGTAACAGTATGGAAAACGAAAGATTGATCGCGGCCGGGGAAAAGTTAGGTTATGTAGGGGAAGAATTGAAGAAATGGGTTGAGGATGAAAAGGCTAGTGCTCGAGAAGAAAGGGCAAGGGCAAGACAGGAACGGGAGTTGGAGGGAGCACTGTTGGAAAAGAACGAGAGGTTCTACAACTTAGACTAGCGGTACAGGAAGGAGCGGCGTCTGGTCGCGAAAGGATCCGAGGCGATGGGGAAGGTGCGACGCCAGGACACGGACACCAATTTAGTCCTCACAAGTTGATTCCCCAATTTAATGAAGACCGAGACGATTTAGATGCGTATCTACAGCGTTTCGAACGCACCGCGACGGGTCTTGACTGGCCCCAGCAAAAGTGGGCCACGACGTTGAGTCTTTGCTTGTCCGGGGAAGCACTGACGGTAGTTGGCCGCCTGTCCCCAGCAGACGCGCTAGATTACGCGAAAGTCAAGCTTGCACTCATGCAAAGATTCAGGTACACTAAAGAAGGCTACAGGGAAAGGTTTCGCGAAGCTAAACCGGAAAACGGAGAAACGAGGAGGCAGTTCGCCGCCCGGCTTGCAGGGTATTTCGACAGGTGGATCGAGATCGCTGGAGTGGATCGGACATTCGAGGCCCTCCGAGACAGCGTATTAGTGGAGCAGTTCTTACTCAGTTGCTCTAGCCGTTTGTCGGTATTTCTACGTGAACGAGACTGCAAAACCTTAGATGAGGTAGCATCCAAAGCGGATCTATATCTAGAGGCCCAGTTGCAAACAGGGGCGAGCAGGCCGAAGATGGAGGACTGCACCAAGAAGTCGAGTGCTGGAGAGACAGACAAAGCGACGAGCGGTGCAAGCAGAAAAACCATCCGATGCTTCCTCTGTAATAAGGTCGGCCACAAGGCAGAAAATTGCAAGAACCGCCCGCCTACGTTCAAAAAGCTGACGTGCTGGAACTGTGGAAGACCCGGACATCGAGCCGAGAATTGTGGGACGAGACAAAACGATCGACCTCAAGCGTCCTGCGTATTAGCTGAGCAAAGCGACGGCAGTGCTGCCGAGTTTGATGAAGCCTATGTCACGCTTCAGAACGGCGCCAAGATCCCAGTGATCAACGCGGCCGTAGGACGAGCTCCAAAGTTTCTGGTGGAAAACATGCCGGTAGTGGAGGGACGGCTAGGTGACCGCAAAATAACGGTTTTGAGGGACACCGGTTGTAATACGGTCGTTGTACGAAAGGAGATGGTTCACCCTGAGGAATTTACCGGGAAGTCAAGTCCAGTCTATCTGTTGGATAGGACCGTGAGGTATGTGCCCGAAGCGGAGATCAGGGTGAGGACACCATACTTCACCGGAAGGGTAATGGCGAAGTGTGTTAGTAACCCGCTGTACGATCTTGTGCTCGGTAACGTGCCGATGGTGCGAGGCGTTAATGATCCGGACCCGAAGTGGAACGAAATGGAGGAGGTGAGTCCAGCTGGAACATTGGACATGCAGACGTCCATAAAACAAAACCAGGAGACAAGCCAAGAAAAAAGCGCAGAACGAGCTCGCAAGGGCTCTTCCGAATCATTGCCGGAGAACACCCCAAGCTCGGGACAACGCGAGGACGAGCCCATGCTCATCGCGAACGCGACAGAGACAGGAAAGAACAAAGATCAATCCAAAGAACCGCGAGCCGAACTGAGGGTACCGCAGGTTTCGCCACTGGAAGCGACAGCCGAAGAGATGCTCAAGGAGCAAGAAAACGACAAGAGCCTCGAGAAATGTTTCCACAACATCGGTAAGATCTTTCCTAAGCATGGAGGAAGAACCAAGCGAAAGTTCTTTATAAGAAACAAGTTGTTGTATAGGAGTGTCATCTACAGCTCCGGAAGAAAAACGGATCAGCTGGTGCTTCCCGAGAAGTTCAGACGAACCGTGGTAGCCCTGGCCCACGATAGCATAATGTCGGGTCACCAGGGGATAAACAACACGATAGGGCTGGTCGCAGAAGAATTTTTCTGGCCCGGAATGCAGAGTGAGATACGAAGATACGTGCGATCTTGCGACGTTTGCCAGCGCACCGTGCCTAAAGGAAGAGTGGGTAAGGCACCCTTGGGGACCATGCCAACCATAGCGACGCCCTTCCAAAGGATTGCCATAGACATCATTGGCCCCATTACGCCGAAGTCGGATTCGGGAAAGAGATACATCCTGACCATGGTGGACGTAGCCACTCGCTACCCGGACGCGGTAGCTTTGCAAAGCACTGGTACCCCAGAGGTAGCGGAGGCGTTGATGGACATGTTCGCCCGATATGGCGTACCGGAAGAGATCCTCAGTGATCGAGGATCAAATTTTACATCGGACCTTATGAAGGAGGTGGGCCGTCTGTTGTCAATGAGACACCTCCTAACGACCCCCTATCATCCTATGTGCAACGGCCTTGTGGAAAGGTTCAATGGCACATTAAAACAAATGCTCAGACGAATGTGCCAGGAGAGACCTAAAGACTGGGACCGGTACTTGCCCGCTCTACTTTTTGCGTACCGAGAAGTACCACAGTCCAGCTTAAAATTCTCTCCATTCGAACTCTTGTATGGGAGAAGAGTACGAGGACCGTTAGCCATCCTAAGAGAAGTCTGGTCCAACGAAGCAATGAAGAAAGAAACAAAGACTTCGTATGGATACGTTTTAGAGTTGAGGGAGAAGCTCGAAGAAACATGTGAGCTGGCCCATCGATGTCTGGAGGTAGCGAAAGATAAATATAAGAGAAATTACGACCATAAGCGGGTCAAGCGTGAAATGAAGGCTGGAGATAGGGCGCTAATACTTCTTCCAAGTGATAACAACAAGATGCTTATGCAGTGGAAGGGCCCGTTTGAGGTCACTGCCCGAAAAAACGAAGTAGATTATGAGCTTGAGATTGGAGGAAGGAGCAAAGTATTCCACGTGAACATGCTTAAGAAGTACGAGGAGAGGGAAGAGAGCGAACAAGTCGGCTTAAGCTGTGGGTTGGCCGTAAAAGTCGACGAGGATAGTGACGTCATCACCGAAGGAGGTGAGGACGAAGTTCCAATGCTCTCCCTGACAAAACAGCAAGACAAACGAGACGTGGTAGTCCATACCGATTTAGACAGAGTCAGAAAAGACAACAAGTGTTTGACTTGATCAGTGAATACGAAGAGATCTTTTCAGATCTACCGGGAAGGACGAACTTGATGACGTGCGACCTCAAGTTGACCACCCAAACGCCGGTACACATCAAACAGTATCCACTACCATTGAAAGTACATAAGCTAGTGGAGGAAGAGATCACCGCGATGTTGAAGATGGGGGTTATCGAAAGATCGACGTCACCGTATAATGCTCCTATGGTAATGGTGAGAAAACCGGACGGTTCGAACCGGTTCTGCATAGATTTCAGGCGTCTAAACCAGGTGTTGGTGTCCGATGCTGAACCCATACCAAGGCTAGACGTAACGTTTGCGAATGTGGGATGCAAAAAGTTCTTCTCAAAACTTGATTTGACCAGAGGCTATTGGCAAATACCCATGGAGGAAGCGTCAAAAGCCAAGACCGCCTTTTCGTCATCAAGTGGATTGTATCAATTTAAGTTCATGCCGTTCGGGCTGAAAACGGCAGCAGCCACTTTCACTAAGTTGATGCGGAAGCTTCTGGAGGGTATCCCCGACGCACATCATTACATCGACGATGTACTGGTAGCAACAGACTCGTGGAAGCAACACCTCGACACGCTGAGAGAAATATTTGACAGGTTGCGCGCCGCCGGCATTACAATAAAGCCGAGGAAGTGTGAAATTGGATTCCGACAGATAAGATGTTTGGGGCACCGAATAGGATTGGGGCTTATCGCACCAAGGCAAGAGATCCTTACGCGGATACAAGACGCACCCAGACCAACGACGAAACGTCAGGTTAGGTCATTTTTGGGGCTGACAGCATTTTACCGAGAATTTATACCAAACTACGCGGGAGTAGCGGCTCCTCTGACAAACCTGACGAAGAAGGGAGCAAGTAATGAGGTTGAGTGGGGTGAGGAGCATGAAGCAGCCTTCTCGCTCCTGAAGCAGTCGTTAGCCGAGCCACCCATTTTGCTGGCTCCGAATGTAGAGAAGGGATTCACTTTGCGCACTGATGCTTCTGACACGAGCTTAGGGGCGGTATTACTGCAAGAGAGAGACGGTGTATGGCATCCCGTAGCTTACGCGAGTCGTAGACTCAGCAAGGCGGAGAAGAACTTTGCGACCGTAGAAAGAGAATGCTTAGCACTGGTGTGGGCGGTGGAGAGGTTCAAGATTTATTTGTACGGCCAACACTTTCGGGTACAGACAGACCACCAGCCGCTTGAGTTCATCAACAAGGCTAAACACAACAACAGTCGCATCATGAGGTGGAGTATGAAGCTGCAGGACTACAGCTTCCACATAGAGTACATAAAAGGAAAAGATAACGTCGGCGCCGATTACTTGAGCCGGATATAAACGTGTAATTAACAGAGGGTATGTAATGGTAGGAAAACAGCGTTTCCCAGTGTTTCAGTTTGATTAGTTTTCTTTCTTTTTGCTGAGGACGAGTCACAATGTCCCTTCAGGGTTAATTGAGTAGGGCAATCGCATATCGATTGAGTAGCTGTGTTTTGAGGTTCGTGGGGAGGCATGGAAATCTCGTGGCGCTATACACGTGCTGGTTTCTGTTGATAAACAGTGTGGGGTTAGTACAGTGCCAAGAGTGTGGTAATGTGTTGTGCATGCGGATGCTACGACGACAAGCCGTGTGCTGTGAGTGAAACGATACCAGAAGGGTTCTGCTGTACGCGCCATGACAGCCGAGAAAAGACACCCAGGGAAAGGACACGCAAGTGTAAACGAAGAGGAAGAAAATTCACAAGATGAATTTCTCGAACGTTGGGGGCATTGTCACGATTGTGAACCGGAGGAGGAAAGAGAAGAAGACGAGAAGGAGACCGAGGCGTGGTGTGGGAAAAAGGAAAGAAGAAGAGGTGTGGAACGAGCATCAAGAGGAACGAGACAGCACTGGTCCGGTGAACAGCACGGCGACTTCGGCTACGCTCCGGAGGAAGCCCACCCGAGGCCCGCTCCCGGGAGTCCACCGTTAACCAACGGGGCGACTTCAGCTACGCTCCGGAGGAAGCCCACCCGAGGCCCGCTCCCGGGAGTCCACCGTTAACCAACGGGGCGACTTCGGCTACGCTCCGGAGGAAGCCCACCCGAGGCCCGCTCCCGGGAGTCCACCGTTAACCAACGGGGCGACTTCGGCTACGCTCCGGAGGAAGCCCACCCGAGGCCCGCTCCCGGGAGTCCACCGTTAACCAACGGGGCGACTTCGGCTACGCTCCGGAGGAAGCCCACCCGAGGCCCGCTCCCGGGAGTCCACCGTTAACCAACAGGGCGACTTCAGCTACGCTCCGGAGGAAGCCCACCCGAGGCCCGCTCCCGGGAGTCCACCGTTAACCAACGGGGCGACTTCAGCTACGCTCCGGAGGAAGCCCACCCGAGGCCCGCTCCCGGGAGTCCACCGTTAACCAACGGGGCGACTTCAGCTACGCTCCGGAGGAAGCCCACCCGAGGCCCGCTCCCGGGAGTCCACCGTTAACCAACGGGGCGACTTCAGCTACGCTCCGGAGGAAGCCCACCCGAGGCCCGCTCCCGGGAGTCCACCGTTAACCAACGGGGCGACTTCAGCTACGCTCCGGAGGAAGCCCACCCGAGGCCCGCTCCCGGGAGTCCACCGTTAACCAACGGGGCGACTTCAGCTACGCTCCGGAGGAAGCCCACCCGAGGCCCGCTCCCGGGAGTCCACCGTTAACCAACGGGGCGACTTCAGCTACGCTCCGGAGGAAGCCCACCCGAGGCCCGCTCCCGGGAGTCCACCGTTAACCAACGGGGCGACTTCAGCTACGCTCCGGAGGAAGCCCACCCGAGGCCCGCTCCCGGGAGTCCACCGTTAACCAACGGGGCGACTTCAGCTACGCTCCGGAGGAAGCCCACCCGAGGCCCGCTCCCGGGAGTCCACCGTTAACCAACGGGGCGACTTCAGCTACGCTCCGGAGGAAGCCCACCCGAGGCCCGCTCCCGGGAGTCCACCGTTAACCAACGGGGCGACTTCAGCTACGCTCCGGAGGAAGCCCACCCGAGGCCCGCTCCCGGGAGTCCACCGTTAACCAGCAGGGCGACTTCAGCTACGCTCCGGAGGAAGCCCACCCGAGGCCCGCTCCCGGGAGTCCACCGTTAACCAACGGGGCGACTTCAGCTACGCTCCGGAGGAAGCCCACCCGAGGCCCGCTCCCGGGAGTCCACCGTTAACCAACGGGGCGACTTCAGCTACGCTCCGGAGGAAGCCCACCCGAGGCCCGCTCCCGGGAGTCCACCGTTAACCAACGGGGCGACTTCGGCTACGCTCCGGAGGAAGCCCACCCGAGGCCCGCTCCCGGGAGTCCACCGTTAACCAACAGGGCGACTTCGGCTACGCTCCGGAGGAAGCCCACCCGAGGCCCGCTCCCGGGAGTCCACCGTTAACCAACGGGGCGACTTCAGCTACGCTCCGGAGGAAGCCCACCCGAGGCCCGCTCCCGGGAGTCCACCGTTAACCAACGGGGCGACTTCAGCTACGCTCCGGAGGAAGCCCACCCGAGGCCCGCTCCCGGGAGTCCACCGTTAACCAACGGGGCGACTTCGGCTACGCTCCGGAGGAAGCCCACCCGAGGCCCGCTCCCGGGAGTCCACCGTTAACCAACGGGGCGACTTCAGCTACGCTCCGGAGGAAGCCCACCCGAGGCCCGCTCCCGGGAGTCCACCGTTAACCAACGGGGCGACTTCGGCTACGCTCCGGAGGAAGCCCACCCGAGGCCCGCTCCCGGGAGTCCACCGTTAACCAACGGGGCGACTTCAGCTACGCTCCGGAGGAAGCCCACCCGAGGCCCGCTCCCGGGAGTCCACCGTTAACCAACGGGGCGACTTCGGCTACGCTCCGGAGGAAGCCCACCCGAGGCCCGCTCCCGGGAGTCCACCGTTAACCAACGGGGCGACTTCGGCTACGCTCCGGAGGAAGCCCGCCCGAGGCCCGCTCCCGGGAGTCCACCGTTAACCAACGGGGCGACTTCAGCTACGCTCCGGAGGAAGCCCACCCGAGGCCCGCTCCCGGGAGTCCACCGTTAACCAACGGGGCGACTTCGGCTACGCTCCGGAGGAAGCCCACCCGAGGCCCGCTCCCGGGAATCTACCGTGATCAACCAACGAGGCGTCCTTCGTCAGAGCGGCAAGTTGATGTCCTTCCCCAAGGAAAGAGACCTGGGAGCGCACCTGAGCATGGACACTTCAAGGTCGTGAGTGGTAGGGGTGGAGACTTGGGTCTAGGGGACTAAGACAATACTGTACCGTACGGTTTCTTATGCCTTTCGCTTTGTTTATTTATGTAAATATATGTACATACGGTGAAATTTCGTAACCTGTTCGTCCTGGTCCTCTGATTTCGGGGTCCGTCTCGGTTGAACGTGACATAAGGTGAGACGAAGTAAAGCTCGCGAGATTATCGCTTCGTGAAAAAAGAAGCCGCGCATATGCGCGGAACTGTAAACTGCGCTACACCGCTACGTTGAAGCACGACCTTCATTCCGCTGAACCCTGGTCAACATCTGTTATCATTTTTGTTTTCCAGGTGTCTTTCTTTGCTTTTCCGGGGAACCCTGTTTTGCAGAAAAAATAGTTGATTGCCATAAAACGAGATGAGGGCAAGCACTTCGCCATTTCGAAGTACACAAAGCTGTGTTCAAGACATTTTCAAGAAAAAGACTGTCTGTCAAATATCGTTTGTGGTCATCGCTTCTTGAAACAAGATATTGTGCCAAGCGTATTTGGATTTAACGTTACGAAAAGAACCCCGACGAAGGCGCCCCTTCAAAGGATGCCGCCTACATGGAAGCTTCCTACAGCGGAAAAAGATGCAACAGGCTACACCGGCGCGAACGGCGTCGCCAGCAAAGCTTCAACAAGTGCTACGACCCTTAACGAAAGCGTCGACGTTAACGGAAACCAAACCAGCTATGCCGTCGCACATAAAAACAGTGCTGCCGACGAAAAAAAAAAGGGGGGACGTGATCGTCGACACAGTGATCGCTGCTGCTGACATTCATGGGACCTGCGACTTGCTAGCTGACATCGACAACGCCACTAATGAACACGGCACTGAAATCTTCATTACTAACACGGCCGCTTATGCGATACGAGGTTGGTAGCAGCAGCGCTAGCACCACCGACTGCGACGGTCGCCATATCAATGGCCGCTCCCCCGCTCCCCCTTCAAACCAGCGTTGCCTGTCGTACTTCATAAGACCTCCAAAACTAGCGTCTCACAGTTGCCGGAAGCAATTTCGGGAAGGGTCTATTAAAGCGATTGCGACAGAGCAACGAGCCAAGGGCATCGTGCTGGCATTAGAGTGGATTCAGGGCCATACGCAAATTCGCGTAAACAATTGGGCTCACCGAGTCGCAGCGGAGGCAGCCAGCAGCAACATCTACGTGACAGGCTCAACCACTCGGGAGGCCAACGAGGAAACGGAAGACCCTGTAGAGAAGGCCGAGCTAGCAGGACAAGCTAGAAAAGCCTACCTCAGGGGAATCGTACCGACGTAGAAAGAACAACTACCAAATAAATACCTAAGATGGGAAGCGACAAGACACTTCGCACAATCAGAACCAACACGGCACTAACTGGCAGCCTTTCGTCTACTGACACCGGCCGGCCAAACTGGCAGCCTTCGGTCACTGACTGAAGAAGACACTATCTGAAAAGCCTGCAGAGAAAATAAGGTGGCAGATATCAAGCACTTACTGTGGGAGTGCAAAGGTCTGGAAGGCCACAGAAAAACGGCGTGCGAAAAATTACCTTTTCACGACCAACCAAGGAGGCTTAGCGACTGGACTCACCCCAGAGGCCAGGAACAGCATCGAAAAGGCGATCTTGAACTCCTTGGTTGAATTCATCAGGGAATCTGGGACTCATAAATTCATCTTATAACACCATAGGCGTCCACATCCTCTCCTTACAACACCCCCCCCCCTTTCTTGTCTCGGAGCACACCACTCATAGGCGGGAATCATATCATTTATTTTAAACATGTTGTCTCTCTCTCTCTCTCTTTCTCTTTGTGTGGTGTCTCTTACTTCATGTGCTTGACTTGTGGCGCTTTTGTCAAAAGAAACGATGTACCAAGTAGCTCACTATTAGAAAGCACGCATAACAAAATATGGCTAACAGTATTCAGAAGGTTATTACCTACTTACACGCATTTCCTTTTATTGCTTTGATGTGATATTATTGAGAGCTATAACAAATGAATAAAAAAATGTAAGGCAACAAATAGATGGTCGAGGCAAAATTGTAGAAACCAGAGGGGTTGTTATCTACGATTATATGAAAGAATAAAACCTTGAGGACCGTGACGTAAACAGGACTTCTTTCATTGAGCAACAACATAGAATGACACAAAATATGAAACCGCCCATCAAGGTTTCAACGTTCTCGATGGAGGAAAGGGAAAAATTGTTGAAGGAAAGAAAAATTTACTATAAACTTCAAAGTTTAAAAAGCGCTGGCGGCACAACAAGATATCAGTAATCTAGTTATCTCTGGTGTTAGGAATTCGACCTCTGTCATTTTCAATAATAATAAAGGTGCAGAAGTATTGTCGTTTACAGTCCCAAAAGGAAATCTGCTATACTTTGACTCATGCTACAATGAAATTAAGGCCAAAGCCACGGGCCGCCAGGTCCAATCACGTTTTACGCTAAATTATGACATGCTTAGCCTTGATTAGGGGTGGACGAATAATTCTTCGAACCCAAACGCGCTGAATCATTTCTATAGCTTCGACACTGCAAAGAACCTGTACGTCGTGGCTTTTTTTTTGCAATGTAATATTGCTGAGTCATTCACTGCTATTCGAAAGGAACCATTGTCCGACCATCCTTCTCAGTGATCCGAGACGCGGGCACCGATACATTCATCGAAACGAAATAGCACACAATTTCCAAGTGGCTCGGGATTGGATCTGGGCGGTCCGTAGCTTTTTCCTTTAGTGCATCGTATGGTGGGACGATGGATATAAATTTACAAGTTTAAAGCACTAGCGTCACGGCAAAGTATCACTAATCTAATCATCTCTGCTGTTAGGAATTCGACCTTAGTCTTTGTCAGTGATAACGAAGGTGCAGAAATGTTCTTGTTGACAGTCCCCATGGCAAGTACAGGGTGTCACAAAAGAAAACTTACAGGTTTTTTTTACCGCAAAAATAAACTAGGCATCGCCGAACGCTCATTCTCCGCTTAAAGGTAGCGCTAGAAGTCACAACCAGATGCCAAAGTTTCAGCGTTATCCGAAGCCAAAGTTTCAGCCCGATCTGAAAAGTTCAATGGGAAAATGGCGGCCGGCGGAGTTTTCGAATACATGGGGCTCTACGGCGCCAGAAACCGAAAACGGGCAAAAATGGGCTCCATTTTTCCATTGAACTTTTCAGAAAATCACTTATAACTTTTGAATAAGGTATCGGATAGGGCTGAAACTTTGGCATCTGGTTGTGACTTCTAGCGCTACCTTTGGGCAGAGAATGAGCCTTCGGCAATGCCTAGTTTATTTTTGCGGTAAAAAAAACCCTGTAATTCTTTTTGTGACACCCTGTATATTAATAATGTTTTTCCAAAATTTGTTGTTGTGCCCCCCAGTATTGCAGTATATGGGCAAAATTACAGAAGGACACTTAGGACTGCTTACGTGTAGGAAAGCAAAAGCCAAGTACACACCCCTTCTCCTCCAATCAATAGAGCACGAGGGCTTGCGTGAACAAACTTTGCATCATTGTATGTCATATATCCCCCGATGATTGCCCTTCCTTCCTAACATGCACTAAAGCCAAGGCTAGTGCACGAGCTCATAGCATTGCTATGATGGTGCCACTGCACAAACCGTCGTGCAGCTGGCATTGATGCCGCTGGTCTGCCGCTGGCGAGGCCTAAAAATAGGCAGAACAGCGGCATCAATGCCGTGCAGCTTGAGTATCTAGCAAAGCTGTGAGCCCGTACCGTCTCGCCCGTCTAGCCTTCGCTTTAGTGCATCTCAGGATGAGACGGAATATATCATAAGAGAACCGATCTGGTCTCACCATTTTGAGCAGAATTGCGTGAGTATAACCGATGCTATTTTCGTGGTCGCTTGCACGTAAACAACCAAGGAGCTTGTACACAACGCACGCATTCATCCGAGTTCAAAACAACTTGAGCGCTGGCTTAGATTAGATGTGAGCTGCCCATTGTGCTTACTTGAACTTCACGAAGTCCGGTGCCCCATTCCCAGTGTGTTTCAAAATATAAGGTGATTAACCACTCCTGTAACGTAGTAGGGCGTACCTCTCAAGAACTACCGTGACAGTGAGCCCTGTTGGCGCAGGCAGGCACTAGAACTCCGAGAGAAAGCGGAAAACTGGAAAGGCTTTGAATTGGCTACTTTTGCCCGTGCCACAGTTTGCAATTTAATTGGTTGCGTGTTAGCAAACTGTGGAACTCTTTTATTTGGGGCTCGTCATGGGAACCGACGAGTCGTATGAACCATTTCCTTGCGAGTCCGCGATGGCGGACTAGGATTTTCACATATAATAGTGCGCCAAGATGTGAATCGCTTTACTTATATTCGGGATGTCAGTGACCCATTCGTTAACAATTGACTGCCAGGTGAGACTGCGTATACTTCTGCCAGAGTTTATTGTTTCTTCAGCATCTGTGCCAGGCGGCATTAACGGATGTCTCCAGGAAGTTGTCGCGTAATGTAAATTTTTAGTAGCCAGGTTTTCTTCTGAATATTTGAGCGAAATGTCCAGCAAAAGTTATATAAGCATTAACGTAGAAGTTTGGGCTAGTTGTGTCCTGTGGTTTCTTCTACTTCGTCCATGTCTTTGCGCTGTTTTGTTTTTATCTTATATAAGCATTTTTGTTAGGTTGTCTTTACCTATCCTTGTACATAACCTTGTATTGTGCAGGCCCACGACAAGGTATATTAAAGCGTGTGAAGAGAATGTTCGTTCCGCCTGGTGTTAAGTCATTATTTTTCAAATTGCACACCGGCACCTTAACTCTTAAGTAATGGAAGAAGGAAAAGGGACTGGTCGTCCAGTGGGCGACCACTGTTTTTTGTGTCAAAAGCCCGAGACCACTGAGCATGTATTGGTGGAGTGCTGGGATGGCGTCTTTTTCTGGGACGTCCTCCAACTCACCCTAAAAAAAGAATTTCCGTTAGACATGCATGTAATTCGATACCTTCCCGTTGAAAACAAGGACGGCGTGCCTTTGATATGGTTATGGGCCTCGCATAGTATCTGGAGGCATCGGATGGCTACGCGCCATGTTGCTATTGACGCGCGCGAGGCTCGGGAATATTTCGCCGAGAGTATTGCCTTGATTGGTGAAGTACACTAGGCACAAATCTGCGTGCCAGAATGAATTTAACGTGTGGAAAGTGTTATGCATTTGAAGCAATTTTAACTTATATTGCCGCGGGTGCAGGAGAGCATGACGGCAGTGTGGAGGAGGACTACCAACTCAATCGCGCCAAAGCTGTCCCCGTGGAAGAGCAGACACCTGTCCATCTTCAGTCGGGCCCACGTCTGCAACTCCGTCATTTACCCGGCCGTCCTCTACAAAGCGCAGGCCGTCTGCTGCCCAGGTGCCGAGGCGAAAAGAATCCACCGGAGTTGGGCGATCTTCCTCTGGATGTCCTCCATGGAGTGGACCCGCCGGGACTACCTTTTCCTGCACCAAGAAAGCGGCGGCCTCGGGCTGGTCAACATCGTCCTCAAGCTCCACGTGCAGCGCTTCCTCCTCTTTCGAGACGCAGGGGACCCCACACTCCTGACAGCGCTGCACTACCTCGGCTTTTCTCACCTGGGGAACTGGATGGTCAGCACAACTGGCCGTATAGACAAGGGAGCCGCACTTCGATTTTACAAAGAAATAGCCGACTCTATCAGGTTTTTCGAGAGCCTTTTCTCCTGGAACTACCTGGCCACCATCGGCAGAAAGTCGCTGTACTGGGACGCAATTTCTGCGACCTTTCCGCCTCCTCTATACAGACAACCACCGATTCCCGACGGAGCAGCAGGGCTCTTCAGGCTCCCCGTCCCTGTGAATACGAAGGACTTCTTCGTGAGCGCGCATATGGAGGTGCTCCCCGTGAAGACCTGGCTCCACCGAAAAGGAATACCCGTCCCCTGGTCACTCAACTGCGACCTCTGCGGCAAAACCGAGACCCTCTCCCACGTCCTGGTGGAATGCAGCAATGCGTACCTCTTCTGGGACGAGATGAGGATGACCTTCAACCTGAGAGACGCATTTGAGGTGGAATGGTCCGCACTGAGGTTTCTTGACTCCGGGCGAAACGATGAGACACGGGTCACCACCGTGATGCTGCTCCTCGGCCTCCACGCCATCTGGCAGTCGAGGACAGACATGGTGGAGTGTCACGTGGACGCGCGCCCAACCTGGAGCCATTTTGTGGCAAAGCTTAAATGGGTCTTTACGGTGGTTTCTAAAGAGGCGGACGCCGAGGAATGGCAGAACGTCGGAAAGCAGCTTGAGGAGGGACGCCGCCGCTGCGAAAAACGGCGTACGTCAACGGGTACGGGGCACTGGCGGCGGCCTGTGAACGACAAGCGCGTGGGCGTGGGCTGAGCTGAGCGGAATGCGACGGGGGGATAGCCATTGCTGTCGGTCGCGCGCGCGTGCTTTTTGTGATCCATTTCTATGACTGTGCGCGCTAGACGCACAGGGTGTTTGAGAGAAAAAAGGGAGAGTCGTACCCTTTCTGGCTTGTTATGCAACATTTGTATCTTCTTCCTCTCGAGATGTGTAAGCCAGAGAGCTCTTCTCCATATGTCTCGGAGGAGGCGCCTTGCAATGTTTGCGCTCAGTGTCCGCGTTATACATTTAATGTGGCGCTTTTCTTTTTTTTTTTTGTCTCGGCCTCCACTTCCTCTTGTCTAGAGATGTACCTTCTTCTCTGTTTCTGAAACTGCTGAGCATAATGGGGATATCGATGCAACCCCCACCCCCCCGTCCCTCCTACCCTCCCCGAAACCCGAACCTTTTTGATTTTACGTAATCACCCTTACATTTGGGATATCGTCTATATTACTGCGTCGTAGCACGAGTCACGTTGCTTTGTCTTTCTACTGACCACGCGGTTTGTAATGCAACATCTTAGGATGCACGGATGCACGTGCCTTCTCTTCTTTGGTCATACTCTCTGTATAACTCTGATCTGACCTCTTGTGAGTGAACGTGTAAATATGATGTAAATAAACTTCTTTGTGTTTTGGCAAAAAAAAAAATAGGCAGCGCGCCTGTGGCGTAACGGTGGTTCGCTTCCGGCTTTCGACGAGAGCGGACGGACGATGAAGCGCTCCGATAACAGCGCGCTATCGGCTCCCACGAGCCGAGGAACCAACGCTGCCGTGGCCGACGGCACTGATGACTACCGTATTTTGCTACCACGTTTCCCCGACAGCAAGATATGTATGAACTCCGTTTTTTTGCATGGCGACCTTTCTGGCAGACCGTATCGTGCTGTCGACTTCCGCGATGGCTTAAAGGACGGTATTGACCTCCGTGAAGTGGTTTCTCTTGGCCAATATCAAATGAGCCACATCTGGATGGCCACCCTTGCAAGCATCGCTGCTACAGAAAAACTCAAGGCGGCCGGACAACTGAAGGTGAAAGGAAAGAAATGTTTGGTGATTGATCCCCAGTCGAAGGACCTCAAGGTGAAGATGCTTTGGCTTCCGACCTACCTGGATGACAGACGAATTGTCGAAGCCCTCGAGCCGTACGGCAAAGTACGGACCATCACGAGAGAGAAGTGGCGGGTTCCTGGGATGGAAGCAATGGAAACCTTGAATAGAGAAATATGTCTCACCCTTCACGACACCGTGACTTCTAGTGACCTTCCGCACTTGATCAAGGTGTACGGCGTGCAGTCTCTGCTACTGGTGCCGGGGAGACCACCCCTCTGCCTTCGTTGTAAAAAAGTGGGTCACATCCGGAGGCAGTGCCGTGCTACAAAATGCGCCCGGTGCAACCGTTTTGGACATGAAGGCAGCGACTGTTTCTCGACGTACGCAACAGCGCTGAGAGGACCAGAGGAGGATGGTGAAGGCAACCCCGACCATCTGATGGACATCTCAGAGGTCGTGGACGTGACGGGAGACCTCCCGGCAACGGGGATCGCCAGCGACGGGACCACGAGCTCAGGGGAACCTGAACAAACCGGAAAAGTCCCGCCCGACGGACCCGGAGACGCAGGCGCGTCGGTCGCGTGCCCGGGCGTCGTCCCTAACGACAGCGTTGACAAGACGGGGACCTGCAGGGAATCGGAGGGAAGACCGCAGAATTCAAAGAGTGCCTGGTGAGCTCCAACGTAAAGAGCCAGCGCGACCAGGAACAAGCTGGAGCCTCCTGCATGGACACAAGCCCGGCGAAAGACGGCACCGATGGCAAGAGAAAGCACGGGGAACCGCCCGCCACTTTGGCGAGTAAGCATCTACATGCTAAGCTTTCTGCCGCGCGCCCGCCTTAAGAAGGCCCTTCGCTTACAACCTAAATGGCCACTGGTTTACGCTTTGTTACTCTAAACGTTAGAGGGTTTAATTCGAGAAAGCGACAGTATCAATTACAGCGTCTGCTTGAGGATACAGAAATAGATTTCATTGCAATACACGGAGTATATTTATTATTTGCGGACGGACTCTAAGATTACATTGAAGTAGATCCAAGGGTTAGACAATCGATGAAACACATTTGTCGCCAATAGAGTAATGGAAATTCAAAAGAACACTGACGTGTCACGGTGGAACTTTTACCCTGGGAAAGAAAATCCAGTCGACCTATTCACACGATGGATTTCAGCTTTAAATATTTAAACAAGTAAACTATGGTGAGATGGCCCTTCCTGGCTCAAAAAATGTCATTCAGAATGGCCCGTTCATAAACCAAAATATTATGTTAGTGAAAGCGCTGACGTAGAAGAGAGCATTCGTACACTTCTGGTCCCAACCATTACGCCGATAGAAGACCCTGTCCTGGACTTGACCCACTACAGTAGTCTTTGGACAATCTTACTGATCACAGCATTGATATTCCGCTTTGCCAGCAATTGTAGAAGAACCCATCACGAAGCAGCCAACACTTCGTTATTAGGCGGAAGACATTCTTCAAGCAGAAAGATACTGGATGAAAATCGTACAACAAGAACAGTGTCTACCAGAAATACAAGCAATAAAACAAAATCGAACAGTCAACAAAGGATTCAAGATCGAGGATCTACGACCTTTCCTTGATAAAGCTGGGATATTGAGAGTTGGAAGTCGGTTACAAGAGCTGAACAAAACTGAGGATGTTAAGTACCCTGCTATTTTGCCCAACGACCAGAGGTTTACTGAGTTAGTCGTGTTCACTACGCATAAACGAGTACTTCACGCTAGAGTAACCAATACACTGGCCCAACTTAGAGAACGATTTTGGATGATACGCGGTCGACAACTCGTTAAGAAGTTACTAGATAAATGCGCAACATGCAGAAGATACACGAAAGACCAGAGAAAAGGAAAAGCGTACATTACATTATTTATATGCGCTGCAACTCGCGCCATCCACTTATAGTTGGTGTCAAGCATGTCCACCCAAGAATTCATAATGGCCTTCCGACGATTCGTTTCCCGTCGAGGACTACCAAGAGTCGTATATTCATATAATTCTCTAACGTTCAAAGCGTAGCGCGAGATCTCGCGGACATCTGGAAAGTATTGAAACACCAAGCCGTAATAAATTACACCTCACACAACCACATATCCTGGAAATTCAACGCGGAGTATGCAGCGTGGTGGGAAGGCTTTTGGGAGAGGATGGTCAGAACCGTATAATCCCATCGCAGAAAGATTCTCGGCCGAAGCTCACTCGGGTTTGAAGAACTATCCACCGTGCTCCAAGACATCGAGGCAGTTATCAACTCACGTCCACTGACATACCTGTACGCAGCAGAGGAAGAACCGAAAGTTTTAACGCCGAGTCACTTTCTAATCGGAAGAAGATTGACAACATTACCGTCTTCACTTAAGTTGAAGACAATCGACGAGACACCCAGAGAGCTGCACAAATGATGGCGTCACCGCCAACACCCCGTCTGTAAATTTTAGAGCAGATGGAAGAAAGAATATTTGCTTCAGCTGCGCTCGGTGCACCACGCTACACCCATAATGAAAACGAGTCTGAAGGTTGGCGAGTCTCCTAATACATAATTTTCAATGTCCGAGAATGTTCTGGAAAATGGGAAGAACTGTGACAATTCATCAAAGCCGTGACAAGCACACCAGATCTTGTGAAATACGTCTACCAAATGGCCAAGTAGCTCGCAGTGCGATACAAGCACTTTATCCGGTAAAACTAACACCCCAACCTGGCGTGGTGGCACCTGTTGAACGATCAACATCACACACAAAGACGACGATGAAGTTTTCTACCAAACTCTGAATATAAAGAAAAAAGAAGGCGACGCTGAGAATTCATATTCACACCAGGGAGAAATCCCGGGGATTTCTCCCCGGCACGCGCGCATCACGAGACGAAAACGCGAGGCATTTGCACATCGCAAAGCCTGACGTTTTCGTCGCGGGATGCGCGTGCCGTGGAGAAATCTCTGGGATTTCTCCCTCGTGTGTATACCCCTTAAAAGTCAGCATCAAATCAGTTTGCCGTTCGTTGATTCTCTCGTAAACCAGTATCAGCAAAAATACTTAACGCATCCTATTACTAAAATGTGCACTTTAAAGTAAATATTTTACAACTCACTCACCTCTTCAATGTACTTACCTTGAGGGTATTTTCAATATATAAATAAACAAATGATGAAACAAATAAGCAGAGCGTAACAAACCATTTCGAACGCTTAATGAAAGCACGGCACAGCCTACAGTGGTCCCATGGTTTACCAAAATAGTCAAGATAAGATTATGTTGTTTTTACTTTGAATGATATTACTGGATTTGACTCCAGTTGCTGAAAAACTTGAAGAAAAATGGAAACGGAAAGCTAGGCTCCAAATACAAAATTACGGTGGAAACTTGATAGAGTATGGATGCGTCCTGTTTTTGCTTTAGGGTACTGTACAGCACAATTTTAAAATTTTACGATAAAATAACTTTAAATGCCAGAAAAACATATCCAAACATGTCAACGCCAAAAGTTCATACCTCCATTTTTGTTATTACAAATACACTGCTAATCTTTCCTGCCTCACTATCGACAGGATTGCTACATTAGCCCGAGAGAAACTGCAAAAAAATTTCTGAACTTATTGGGTGTCAAATGTCACTTTCAGTCCGAATATCATTAGCCTTTCACCTGTTACAGCGAAAAATGACATTCAGGATGAATTTCATTCTTCAAAAATGACTATAATTACTACGCGTAACACAAGAAAAAAACACTGCTAGCAAAAATAATGATGAGGATGATGACAAAGCTCAAGGCAGCTGGTGTTAGCCCTCTGACAAACTGTACAGGTACAACAATGCGTGTAGCAATGACAAATGTAACAGTCCTCAAGTTCGCAATTTTTAAGATGAGTTCTGAAACTCTGAGAGTGAACTTTCAGCTTCGTGAACTTTTCACTAGAAACATTTTCGGAATCTCCGAATCTTTGTCTTTTTAACTTTATGCTATTGGAAACCGTCAAACACAAACTTTCTAAACCTCGAAGCTGCCTAATTCGCGAATTCGTACCTTGGAGGGTTCGAAAATTCAGCACAAGATTTCGAAGATAAAAGCCGTGCCACGTGGCGGCAATTTAGCAACCGCCCCAATAGTGACCACCAATGTCGACATAGGGCCATAACTTGCAACCAACGAACAACGGTGTGGCCTGATACTCTCATCACACTGGCGGAACCACTGGGTGGGGAGCAGGTCACCACCCCAAAAGTGCAAAAACACGGCGTGAGACGGCGATGTCATTCAAGGAGTGGTGTCGCCTTCTGGTTATTGCTGAACGGCCATAGACCGTTTCACTAAAGAACTTCTACCAGGCGCAATCTTGAGAGATCATGCGTATGACGCGTGTCTTGCTCAGTGTGTGCAGTGCAACTTTTTTAACCCGTTGTAAACAAAGATGAATCGCAAAAAAATTATTTCGTAAGGAATTGCACGTTTTATTCATTTTAGTTTTCAGCACAGGCAACGCCTACATGGAGACATTGAGGGGCTACGTGCAATAATGGTATAAAGTTGACTCTTACCATTTCTTATATTTTGGACCCTGTAGGTATAGATTCAGGTTGCGCAACTTTATTTTTGACGATGTATTGTTGTATAAAATTACTCCCGATAGGCATAATAAATTTATACATTTCGACCAGCACTCCAGGAAAGAGGAGGGGTCCCCTCCCCTATCGGGAATGCAGTCCTGAAATTGAACTACTATTGCACATTGTCCTCAATTGTTGATGAGATATCACTATCCAAGGCATTCACAGTAATAGTTCCCGGGACCCGTGCATTTGCCGGGTCCGCTAGATCTTTGAGAGCAAATAGCCCTGCATCCTTGGGGATAATCTGGGCAACCCCCATTGCGACCTAGAAAAAGAGATATCAGCGTAAGTGTTTACACCTTTTTTACCCTTTTATATATAAAGCTAAATGCTTTCCAATTCCAGAATGAGCCCCATAAAAAGGCAAAAATTCGCTAACAGTTCAGTACAATAAAGATACCAAAAGAAGCTTTTTCACACATTCTTAAATATATATCTAGCCAGCTTTAAGAAAACAGAACGTGCCGAGTCCCGATCGCCTGATTGTTGTTTCCTGTTCAAAACAAATTGCGTCTGTATGCTGAAGCAAGACACGGCGACGTAAGAAACCACACCTTGTGTTTCTTAAGTTACAGATACTCTAAAATATACGTATAGCTTGCCTTGATTGAATACACACTGAACAGAAGCGTTAAACATACGCTTCATATTGTGCATAGAAAAAAAAACCATCCTTTGGGAATGATTATCTACGTTAATGCGAATAGCATCAAACGGTGCGGAGTTATGCGCGTTCGTCAGGTGGCCGGCACACTATAGATACGCCAGCCCACTCTTGAGGCGATTCTAAATTTGTTGACACTTTCACAGCCCTGCGCACGATCTCCGCAGCACAGCACGTGCGTTCGTGTCACTTAGGAAGGCGAGCAAAGCACGCGCCATACGCACAAACACTCAAAATGGTACCGACCAGACTTTCTGGCGTCTCAGCTAGTCTCAACCAACGGTACTCTAAACGGTTGTTTATATCTTTACCATAGGACGCGCTTTGCAGCGCTGTCACAGCTACCGGTGCGCGCGCGTTCCATGCACGAGGGCTCATTCCGCTCTCGTGAGGCTGAGCACGGCCGCTACATCACCCTCTCCCGAGCGCGGGAGAGGGTGAGCTAGTGGCCGTTCTCAGCCTCACGAGAGCGGAATGAGCCCTCGTGCATGGAACGCGCGCGCACCGGTAGCTGTGACAGCGCTGTAAAGCGCGTCCTATGGTAAAGATATAAACAACCGTTTAAAGTGCGTTGAATTACTGCCTTCATAGCTCTGTGGTTAGCGCGTCTGCCTGCTGATCAAAGGGTCAACGGTTCGAATCCCAGCCGGCGCCGGTCTTTTTTATTTATTTATCGACCCGCGGCGTAAGAGGTTAGATAGCCAGATAGATACATAGACGAAAAGTGCGTGAAGTAGCCAAAGAATGCTATTCGCATTAAAATGTATTGGGGGTATACTTTTCTGCAGAACACGAAGAAGGCCGATCACGGCAAACAGAAGGATATCAGGGAATAACGGCGCTCAGAACATTATTGACACTCTAAAGACGCCATGTCCGGAGGCACCATGCCAAGAATTACTACTCTTCCACGTATCAAAATTATGCAGCACCGTAAACGTGCATCGCTTACAGTAGAAATACATACAATAAATTATAATTAGATTTACGTCACTCCTACACACGCAGATCCTTCGTGCTTCCTTGATTAACAGATAAGGCATATGGCTGTACGGTGCCTGTTCCTAGAGCACTCAACGACCATAATGAGTCATTGTACAGTGTTTTCAGTTTTAAACACTGCACCGGGCTCCACGTGGCCAACTCTACTTTGATCTCCTCTGCCGAAAGTACCGCAGTCGCCTTCAAGCCTAAATCATCTACTTCGAGTGGGCTGAACTTCCGTGGAGCGACGATGACCTTTTAACTAACGGCTTGACGACATGCCATCGAATCTTCAGGGGCATCAACTAGAGCCGATTTGGTAATCATTTTTTGCTTTTAAACATTGACTGTATTGCATTTCCTATACTTCGTTTCACCTTATGTTGTACCGCAGCGAATGCTAGAAGCGCGAGCTCACAGCGTTGGCAGCTGCTCTTAAGTCACGAGAGCTTGTGCCGCCGAGACGTGCCCCAGAGCAAGGAGCTCGCGCTTGTAGCCTTTCCTGCGGTACATCATAAGGTGAAACAGAGTATAACAAAATACCCATGTTTCTAAGGCGGCGACATTAGCCATTTAGAGCGCCGCAGTTTGGGAGCACGTGGAGCGAAAACCCTCATGGCAGGACTAAGGGGGCTGTGCAACAATTTGCGGACTTCAGCTGATAGGTGAGGGGGTTAGACCCTGCCACCCATCAAATGTGGAAAAGAAAACCGTTTTCAAACTCGTGCTCTAGCTTCTTTTCTTTTCATTTTTTTTTTAGAAAATGAAGTTAGATTCAACTATGTTGCCTCTGTAGCTTAGCCCTGCCACTCTCAACTCGTGCACCGCCTTCCGGGTAATGTGGTTCTCGCGTGGTTGTGACCTCAAATAGGGAGGCAGGTTTCAGTTTTCGCGGAGAGTTTCACCGGTCACGCTGGAGGAAGAGCAACCCCTCTTCTCTTCCCTGCGGTCTTCCTCCGGTGACCAAGATGGCGCATCGGAGGAATGGGTTGAGCGAGATCGAGCGTCAGATGCTCGTTTATAGCGAGTTCTCTAAACTCGTTCCTTACTCGGGCAACCCGACGTAACGGGAGCGCGGCGTCAATGAGCGCGACGGCTCGGTGAGAGGCAAACGAAGCGATGGAACCGCCTCGGGCCTCAGGCTGGCTGCCCGGCATCGCGAAGCGTGATATTGGCCGCCGCCGTTCTTACAATTACCATTCCCTGCTCACAGACCTCGGTCTAGTGCCTCTTCACGATAAGCGAACAGCAAGAGACATGCATTTCCTGCCTCAAATTGTGCATGGTTCTCTTGATTGTGCCCAGCTGCTGATGTCGCTGAGGTTCCAGGTACCGTCAGGGAGGACATTAAAATGCAGAGACACTTTTTGTCCTGATGTGCGGGCCACTTGCACAATGACATGTCTGCAACAGACTCACGATGCCTTTTTTGTTGAAACAGACATTTTCGCCTGATTGTGTCTTCATCCCATACTGTCATGTATCTGTGTACAGGACAGTGCACTGCTGCTCAGGCCACTTGGCTGTTTGCCAGGCACGTAAATAAACACCGCCAGTCCGTCCGTCCGTCCGTCCGTCCATCCGTCCGTCTCTGTCTGTCTGTCTCTGTCTGTCTGTCTGTCTGTCTGTCACAGTATGTTTAAAGTATACCTTGTGCCAAAACTTTAAAAAAGCTGGCGCTCACTATGCGTGTCCATACAACGCAGTATTGTTCATAGTCTTATTGAGCAAGTAGAGATATTTATTTTTGCGATGTGCCAAACCGGTAAATCAACGAAGATTAATTAGATGATTTTCTAAAATATTATTATGCATGGTCAGGGCGGCATTTGTCATACCTTGACCTCTTAAGGAATGCACCAGCCGAAAACCTAATAAAATATTCAGGGGGTGGAGGGAAAAAAGAAAAAAAAAGAAAACAACAACATCAACAATCGAATTTTCAATTGGCTTCACCCTTAGTTGTGCGGCTTGTGGTAATGTGGAGCTCCCCCGTGATATCAACATCTCGGTGAGTTCAAATGTATGAGTGTTTTAAAACATAACCGTTTCTGTATTGTTCAGAACCTATAATTCTGCCTCCACGTGCCTGGTGTAGAGGTCCCTTTTCTCCGCCGATCTAAAGACCCATTGACATTCACGCCTCCAGTGCCAAGACCGACATTCCCCGTCAGTGTGGAACCCTTTGATCCCCGCCACGTCTACGGCGTTGATGCTGTCATGCTCTGCTTGTCTACTGGCGTACCTCGGGATCGAATAAAATACGAACACTGCAGCGCGTAACCGTCGACTCATGCTGCGCCCCCTAGAGACCTTTGGAAATTGATAAAGCTGCGGGTGGAGATTTAGTGTGCCACGAGTGTGTGCGTCCTACTCTGATGTGTTAGAGCCTTGCCCAGCACAGCCCAGGCTTCTACGCTGCGCCGGTAGTACGCTGGAAGTTTTGTCACTGTTCGAATTAAATTAGCACCCGATAGTACACCCGTGCGAAGGCGTTCGCGTTGCAGTACCGGACTGGAATTTCTGGCCGGACTGATGCCGTGCGCTTCGAGGCTCACTGTGGCTTTAAATGGACATCACATCCTCTGTAGGAGCGAGAGGGGCGGGAGGCAAAGGTTTTGAGGGCTACTTAAGTAGATACCAAGCGGGAGTGGGGAGGTCAGGATACCTGAGGTCTTCATTCATGAGGCTGTCGGAGTCAAATCTGGGGTCGAGTAGTGAGTAGTCAGTTCTTACGACTGAAGTCTGAAGTCGGAGGTTTTAAGTCAGAAGACAGTGGTGGTTAGGGTGGAGCAGAGATGAACTAACGAGAAACGGAATTTGGGCGAAAGAATGTGAGTTACTAAACTGTTTAATTCCACTTGCTGTGTGTCGTGACTTCATGGGACTGACTGGAGCGTGGCTTGATCGAATCGGACGTCGTATAAAGTCAAACAATCCCACAATACATGGCTAGATGTGATGTCATCACATTATGCTGTTGGTCATTATTCCTGCATGTTCTTTATGAGATAGAAAACAAGAATAGCTGTCTCTGGCATTTCCCAGACGGCGTTCTAGATTCATATCATTGACCAGCGTTGGAACTAACGCGTTACAAGTAACGACGTTACTGGTAAAGCGGTAGTTTTTTTACTTACGTACTCACGTACTCGTTACAATCCCAAATGACTAACGAGTAAAGTAATGCCGCTATTATTTTACGGTATCTCCTATCAAATTAGGTTACCCATTACTTGTTACTTTTGTTTAAATATGGCTGCGTGATTGTTTGAGAACAAAATAAATTTTACTCTCAGCACTAGGTAAAAGTGGCGAAGAAACCCTAACAAAGCTATGTATAAACGGCGTCATTTAGAACTCCTTCGGAAGACACTTTTAACGTTCCCACGACCGGGCCCAAAAGGCGCGAGATTATTGCTGCGCGGAACCCCTAGGCGTCCTTGGTGCAGTCTTTCTGTAGAAGCTTCCACGCTCACCGTCGCCACACCCTGAAGGAGCAGCCGTCTCGCTGGGAAGAGACATTCGCTCAGAAGACAACGGTCTGCCGCCGCTCGAAGGATTTTGCCTCATTGTCCCTAGCTACTCCAGCTGGTCACATCCTTCTTTTCAAAAGAAATAAATTCTCGTTCTGTGAATAACAGAAAGGATAAACTCTAAGTTTGGAAGCGTTGACGTTCCCACGCTTTGAACCAAAACAAGTGGCAAGGTTATCGCAGCATTGAACGGCGACAGTCACCAGAAAGACCTCACCATCTTTTAGAATCCCTGCCGCGGTGGTACAAAGGGGTGGTCTCTGGCCGTTGAACGACTCCCGTTCAGAATGTCCCCTCTCACCGAATCCTCTGGGCATTTCTTCACCCATAGCGCCTCAAAGATTAGACGAAAAACTGCGTCACCACCGTGGACGGCACGTTCTTAGTATCGCAATTCGTCAGATATAAATACCGCAGTCTTCCACAAGAAAGAATGCCTCCAACTCCCTGGAATTCAACGACCGAATCATCTATTGCTGGGCGCTGCACCCGCCTTTTCCTTCTCGCAGTTCCTGGTTGTATGTGAAAGCTACTCAACCACTCTTCTAGATAAACTATGTGAATATGTTAAAGGAGAAGAGCAACTTTTTGAGCGAAAAATAATCGTACGAGACGAGATCACTATGGCGCATGCCATTTCTAGCGCTCGAGACATAAAAACCGGGACTCGTAGCCGCTTGCCTGCGGGCCGCGTCCCAGCGAGTTTCGGGCCGCATGCGGCCCGTGGGCCGACTGCTTCAGACCCTTGTTCAAGAGAGACATATTCGTTGCAGAGATAGTGATCACTTTCGTCTGCTTCGCCCTTACTTTGCTGCTGCCGGCGTAAAAAAAAAAAAAGAAAAAGGTTTTTGGCCGTGAAAGAGAAACTTAGAGTAAAAGCTTATAAACGCCCGCACTCTTTTTAGTCATCTTTACACGTAAATATACTACGAGCATGCATGTGATTATAACCAAAGTATGGCCGGCACTATACTTCGTTTAATAATCACCTATAATCATCTTCGGTTATAATAAAAGATCGGTGTCCCCTGTTTGTTGCTCGTGTAGCCTAAACCAGAACCGTTACTAAAACCAACGTGGCCATGAGGTGTGTTGTAAGTGAGCAGTCCGTGTACTGAACAGTTGTATCTGTCATGCAACGTCTGACTCTAACCAACATGGCCATTTTGGAACGCTTGTTATACAAGCCCCTTTTACTGCCATCTCCCACTCACTTTTCGTGCAAGATGGCAACGGCCACCGAAAATCCGTTACAATGGGCGGGACAAACTCCTATGTTTAAACTGAGGCTAACGAAGTCAGATAATTTGCTGCTTAAATGTCTACTCTGTATGCCAAAACTCAAGCTGTTAAGCACAGCCGGGACGTTGTCGAACTTTAATTTGAAAAAGCACATTAAGTTGAGATATATATTAATGTCACGAACCTTTTTTTTCCCGTTAAAATGTCGTGGTTACGTTTTGTTAGCCAAACGAACGCACCTTTCTTTCGAGATCGTTTTGTTGGTCGCATAATTTTTCAGCTACATCTCTCAATACTCATTAATGTAAGCTAGCGAAAACTCGTCGAAAACGGCTCAATTGAGTTTACTTGTATATTTCAGAAGGAGGCCAAATCAGTCATGTCAGTTCTTATAAACACGCCTATTTGATATTTGTTTAAGTTTGCAATAAATATTTAGACCGTTTTTTCTGTGCTAATTCGTGATGCAGTTTATTTAGTGAATATTTTGTTGTACCACACGACTGATAATTAGAAATTAAGAGCGGTGCTTCGCATCAGTCCTAATTGTTTTCTTGTCCACCAGTCTCTCCATTCGCATAAGCTATAAGAGATCTAGGTGCTTTAAAAGAAACCGGGAGATCGAGACTACAACCCACTGTCCCGACGCGCCCTTGCTGAAGCAGGTGAAGATCGACTGTATGCATCAAGTTCCCGTTTCTCAGGAACGGTTCGACAATCTCGTGGAGGCGTTTGTGGATGACACGCTACAGTCATATACTAACAGGTGTCATATACTAAGGCCAAAACACGATGTAATCACAAACCAACGTAAAAGTAACGTCCGTTAGGCATGACAAGTAACAACACCGCTATTTCGTTACATTTGCAAAATGGTAACGGAGCTCTTCAACGCGTTAGCTTTTTCCAATCTAACACGTAACCCTACTGTGTTACCTATTTTCGGAAACGGGCCCAAGACTGCCTCAGTGCGATGCACTTTGTCTTTTATGGTACACACCTTGAACTCATCCACTCGGTGTACTCACTGTAATCTCTCTAATCGTGTATTAAAGAAAAATATGTACAAATAATTGATTTCGAGGGCAATTGAAATTGTATTTACATTGGCATCCTCCAGGACCAGAATGTACGCATACGCCCACATCGGTCTCACTGCCTAACAACTTGCAGCGCCTATCACAGCCATCAGGATCTGTCGGGCAAAGGAAATTCTTAGCAGGATCCCTGGACCCTGCAAAAGATCAGTAGCGGTGGTTGTCTTATTTTTTCATATATACGCCTATATACATCTATATATACTATTATGTCCCAGTTTCTTCTCTTTCCTTTCTTCTGGGGAGGGGGAGGGGAGGCGGTGTGAGTTAATTGGGGTCTGACTTCTCCACGTGTTTATCAGGCTCACCGAATGTTAGATAAGAAAAAAGCTGTAAAGGGTCCTAAGAAAAAAAAAAGAAAAAGAAATACAAGTTAGAGATGATTTCTAGGGTATTTTTATATCGTGAATTTGATTGTCACGTTCGTTTCTCCCGAAGATGTAACTGAACGCGAGAGAAAACGAAAAACCTCTCGTGACTAGTCGTTACTTCATACCAGGATTCTTCGGCCGCCAAGCGTGTGTCCCTAGTGTGGGCAGCGCCAGGTATATTCCCCTGCATTGACACATCTCGTGACGTCTTTTTTTTTTTTACTTTTTCTAAATAGCAAGAGTGCGCGTGTCCAGCTTTAGAGGCGCCGAAGTTGCGCGAGAGCGGAGATTCCGAATAATCCTAATATGACTTCACGCTCCGGGAAGAAGGGGCTTCAGTGGTACCAAATACTTGGGGTACTTTGAAAAGGATTTCCTGCGGCCTCCGCGCATCAAATTGAATTAATTTCAATGTTCGTGATCCTGGAGGCCAAATAAAGACGATTGATGTGTCTCTTGTCAGATACGAAACCGCTTCACTTTCCCTTTAAGGAAATCTGCTCTTGGTAAGTTGTTTAATTACCTTAAATCTGGTAATTGACGTTTTAAATGTTAATTTTACTGGTAATGTTACAGTTGCAGTGTGGACGACTGTTGCAAATGGAGGCTAAACCAATTTAACCACTTTTTGAATGTCAGCGGGCTCTGAGATATTCATGAATCAGTTTTCCGTTGCTGGGAAATAA
This sequence comes from Ixodes ricinus, assembly GCA_037355805.1. Lineage (NCBI taxonomy): Eukaryota > Metazoa > Arthropoda > Arachnida > Ixodida > Ixodidae > Ixodes > Ixodes ricinus. Next base: position 62,405 of record JAZHYW010007777.1, on the reverse strand, counting down.
TTTTAGAACAGGACAGAAAAATCAGGTGGCTAATGGCTCGTGGAGGAGTAGAGTTCCCCGACTTTTGTTTAATTGCCTGTTAAGTAAGTTTTGAAACTTTTTGCAATTGGATCTAGAGTTTCCTTAAGTGTAAAACAAAATCATGGTAACAAATCAACAAATTATAAATAATAACTTTACAACATTTAACACTCACCAGCGTTTTTGACAGAATCTGTATCTTCAATTTCTTTATTGGAGCATCGGCTTACAAATCCTGCAAAATTCGAAGTAGCGTATTTTAATGTCGTCTTCCGGGGGCTGTGTTTCTTAAGATGATTGCAAAGTTTGTGCGTAACGTACCGCTCACTAGAAGCAACATGGCGAGTACAGATGCCCCCATGATGAATCAGGAAGTACAATAATCTGACTGCAATTGCAAAAAAGAAAGGATGATTTTGTATATCTCTAAACTAACGTTGTTGAACTTGATAACAAAGCAAAAGAGAAAAACGCTAATTAAGGTCCTTCCTTGGTATTTATTTATTCCAGATTACCCCGCAGCGTCCGATACATTATTGCTGGGAGAATTTAGTGGGTATACTGCCGCGCTAAATTGAGCGGGGAAATATTTCCGCTAAATTTATTGGGGAAAATGTTTCCGCTAAATTTAGCGGGGAATTATTTTTCCCAATTTTAGCGAGAAATTTTCCGCTTCTCGTCGGTGTCCACGAAGGTGTCCAGCGATTCATCGCCGCATACGTTGCCGCATCGCCGCATACCTACTCGCACACTGGTACTGTATCTTATCTATGAACCCTTCCGGGTTATAGATACGGTACCGGTGTCTGGGGACGGATGTTTAGAGTGTCTGATGGCGCTTGGAGGACGTCGAATAGGCGTATGCGCCCTATTCTCTCACTCGGCCGAAAAGCCGTGCTGTTCGCTTAGACCTTACCGGGGAATTCGGGCCTCGCTAACCGGCGGCCATTTTGCTTTAAAGGGTAGTCAAATTTGACTACTTGACTACCTGTGGAGTCGTCATTTTTACCCTAGAGATCGTTATATTTGGGACAACTTTTTACCACACCAAAGCTAGTCACACATGACTACCTTTTTCTTGCAGTGCAACGTCACGCATCACGAATCGATTCCCTTTACGAGAGAAGGAATGTCGCAGACGAACGATGTCGCGGAAGATCGGGACATCGATTCATTCATCAATTATTTGAGCAAAACATAAAGGGAAAGAGGTCGATCGCTACTAAATTTGTTAAAACCGGGGATTGCATGGGAGATTAGAGATTATATTGACGTTAGAGATTATATTGACGAGAAGCCTATCCAAGAGTCAAATATCATTGATATGGTCTGTTATGTTATTTCGCGAGCGAAACAGATGGCAGTTCTCGTTCATCTTGAACGTGTCGCGACACTATTGGTGAGACAAAGTTTGCCAACGGGCATCGTAAGCTACGATCGCTTTAAAGGAAGAGCGGTCAAAGCAGGATCGACCTATCGACGGGGATCGTCTTCTCCGACCATTTCACCGAAGCGTTCCTTGGAGCAGAAAGAATAACCACCATCGCCGCATTCACCATCGACCTTCGCTGTTGCTGCTGCAGGTGCCTGTGCTGTTCCTGCTCAACGGATATCCAAACGTCTGGTCGCGAAGGTATGGAAGATATTTTAAACGAAAATTACTTCAAAGACAAGCTATATTTTTTTAATGATTTCCTCCACGTAAAAAAAAAAAGAAAAAAGAAAGAAAAGGTTTAGGGGCTCTTGGAGAGAATTTCGTTGGTAATTTCCTACACCCCTGATGGAAAGCTGGTTGTTCATAGAAAGAGGGTAGATGGAGCCAACATTCTCGATCTACTACGCTACGAGCTCTACAATAGACAATTTTCCTGGGTGAGAGGTGCAGTTTACGCCGTAATTAACAACTTCCAGGACCTGTCAGCCTTTCGCGCTCACTCTTCACGTCGGGAGACGAGATGCCGTCGTCGTCAGAGAAGGAAACCAAAGCAGTCTACTACAAGCAGCCCATCCCGCATCCTTCGGTGGAGTCAACAGACTTTGCAGTCATGCGGGATGAAGAACGGCGGAAAATATTTCATTTGAGAAGGATGTGATGCTTGAACCTTGTTTAAGAAAACCAATCGCCCCGTCTATACTTCAAAAAGCTGTCTCTGGGACTTCGAGACGTATAAAACGCGGACCTCGTTGAAATACAAAAAAATGCGAAATATAATGGTGTAAAAAAAAACATTTTGTTTCTGATCGTTACGTTTTCTCGATTTTTCTCCACCATTCCGATTGCTCGAAAGACGGGAGAAGAGGACGTGAGAGCGCTTAAAATCGTCTTTCGTAGGACGAAGAAATACAGGTTTCTACGCACAGACCACAGACGTGAATTTTACGGGAAATTTGTAGGGTCATATTTGAATAAGGATGGAGATAAATTGTATTCTATGATTTCAAAACAAAAGGCTTCCATAGTAGAACGCGTTTAAAGAACTATTATCGAGTCGGATCTATAAATACTTTGAGCATGCAAAAACGAGGCGATTAATAGAGGTCCTACCCAAAATTGTAAAATCCCGTAACTCCAGCTACCACATGACGCTGGGTGATCGGCACATCGACGTCACAGAGGACAATCAGATCGATTTCTTGCTTAATTATTTCTTTCCTCCGTCGGGACCACCAAAGAAACCGAAATTTCGGATCGGGGTACATGTGCGCATATCCGAAGATCGACACATTCTTATAAAAATGTAGAAACAGTCCTTCACAGATGAGGTAGTTATCGGCGACAGAAAAGAGCTTAGTTCTCGGTTACTTCTACGAAGCTGAGTTTCAACGAGTTTCCATCCCCGAAAGCAAGGCCTGAATCATTGAGAAGGTTTTGAGAAAACGACGTGCGCCTGATCTCCAGTACCTTGTGAAATGGAGAGGCTACAATTCCTCTCGAAACAACTAAATTAAAACAGGTGCGTCTAAAAAAAAAATTAAGAAAAAAACGTATGCTATCATGCTCTTTGCACTGCATTGAGTTTTTAAATAGACTCTGCAGATTTGTATGAGATACACAGACACACGTAGCATGTTTTATCACTCTTTCTTCAAAATGTCCAAGAGGCGCAAAGTTGCCTCGTGGTCTAAATTTATCTCATATATCGAGGGTTTTCCTTCGACCAATCGTCTATTTGGATACACATTGAATGGACGCCGACGGAGATACATCGACTAACTTATATTGGAAGTCTGAACGTCTGCCTCGTTAAGTCATCGTTTTAGATTGCGAGTCTGCTTTTTGTCCTAGTTTATGCCGACGTTTTTTTGAATAGTACACTTTCATCCATGCACGTATTGCCAAAACAGTCTGAACATCGATGAACTTTGATGTCTTCCGTCAAGCATGTCTCGAGTCGTGCAGTGGCCGTACGGGTTTGGTGGAGACGGGGCAAGTCTGAAAGCAATAATGTAGATGATTGGAAGGAAAAGCACGGTGGCAGCTATTTGATGCCTAACGATCGGTCGCGTCACTTCCATGACTACGAATACTTGAAAGGATAAAACATCTAGGAAGGGGACGGAAACAGGACTTCTTGTGAAAAAAGTCTTGTTTCCGTCCCCGTCCGAGATGTTTTATCCTTTCAAGTATTCGTAACTGTTCTCCAGCACCGTCGTTTTAAATTATTAATGCCATAACTATTATGGAGAGCCTTTACGGAGGAGATATATATATATAGAGAGAGAGAAATGACTTACGCTGATTGGTATAACGGCGCCGCAAAAATGACGCGATTAGTAGCGCTACTCGCGACATCTTGTGGGAATATCACCAACTGCTCCAAACTGGACGTGGAGACATCGAGCGGAGTGTCCCCACACTTTCCAATGAGTACATCTTAAGAGCGAGTACATCTCAAGCGCCCTCTTGTAAAACTATCACCAACTATAATCTGAACTTGACGGAGCCTACCATTTGCATTTGCGGCGGAGAGGTTCCGCTAGGGACCATAGTTCCGCGTCGGACTACTAAGCGAAAGGTCGCTGGTTCAACGCCAGCAGAGGGACATAAGCTAAAAGTTCGTTTCAGAGGAATATTAAAATTCACAGATATCATGTGACAGGACGTCAAAGACATTGGCGACTAGCAATGGGTCTATTCAAAGACAGATGATCGACTATCGGCCGATGATCGATCATCGGCCGATGGTAAATTTATTGATCGATAATCCAAAATAATTTTTTTTTCACATATCAGAAACAGATGTTTCTTATCCTTAATAGGTTAGGATAAAATAGCATTGGCACCTCGTCGCGCACTCCTACGTCAGACCTAGCTGCGCGCGACCAGTTAGATATCCGTATATTATCGATATCAGAAACATGTGTTCTCATCGGAAACACATGTTTTAGTATTGATTGGTTATTGGGGCGGTTGTGTACACTTTTACTACTACTAACGAAGTAGCGTTTAGGAGCTCGTGTCGCAGAAAATCCGGCGTCCGTGTCAGGTTCGGTGCAACCGCAAAGTCCTGATTGGTCGATAGGGACATGACGTCACGCGTGTGTCATCACGCTACATGACCTCGCTTGGGAATTTCAAACCCACAACGCTCACGTATGACGTCACGTGACTCGTGACGCTAACGACTAGACCACGTACACACGCTCGCATGGCTTGGGAAGGAGCACGGGTTTCGCGAACGGGACCCGATGACGCTATCGCGTTCCACTCTTAAAGGCGAAGCTTCAGCGGCCTCCAAGATTTTTTTTTAAAGTAAATTTAGGGAAATTGATTTTGTCTGTCATATGAGCAGGAACAAGAAGGAGGAAGAGAGGTAAGTAGGGAAGGAGGAAGAGCATTCTAGCAGGGGAGGATGGACAGGGAAAGAGAAAGGGGAGGGAGCGGAAGAGAAGTGAAGCAGATGTGGAGGGGGGAAGGAACTGTACGAGGTTGAGAAAAGGGATTGCGGGGAGGGAGTTGGAAGGAGAGGGAAAGGGGGAGAGGAAATCGGTGTGTCACATGACGCATATTTCGCCGCTATATTTAGCAGGAAAATTGATTAGGTGTGTAACGCGCTAGCCATAAACATCTTTGCCGTAAAAAGAGAGCGGGTAAGGGGAAAAGGGAGGGAGATACCGGAGGAGAATAGGGGACGGATGGGGAAAGAAAGGGAGGGGAGGGGAAAAAGTGTGGAATTGGAGGCAGATGAGGAGTGAGAATAAAGGAGGCAGATCTTGAGAAAACCGTAGATGTGGAGATATGTGGAGAGGAAGGGAGGGGAAACTAAGGAAAGGAAAGGGGGAGGGAATTGGTGTGTCACGTGAGGTATATTTCCCCGATAGATTTAATGGGGAAACTGAATTGGTGCTGAAGTCGCGTGACGTCTATTTCCAAGCTAAATCTAGCCTGGAAACTCAGTTTGTGCCTAAGTCACAAGAGTTAAATCTTCCCGCTAAATTTAGGAGGGATATTGTATCAACGTATGGATCACGAGACGTTAATTTCCCTACTGTGTTTACATCACGTGACGTTGGGTCGCGCGACTTCAATTTTCCCGCAAAATTTAACGGGTAATGCACGGACGGACGGATGGACGAACAAACAAAATGTTGGGATTCGGGGATTCCATTACAAAGCATATCATGCTTGAAAATAAATTTTTCGTGACGTCCCCAATAACAAACTTGAGCATGATAATATTCGTAATTTATTCTTGGAGGGCTGACACTATTAATATACCTCTAAAAAGAGAAGAAGAACACGCGACGAACGCTTCGCTGAAAGAGGGGGTCGGTACTGATGCGGGTGGTCGGGACCGTGAAGCGTCAAAGATGGCGCTGTGCCTCTGATGGTGCGCGCAGCCGCCGAGAGATGGCGCTAATAATGAATAACGTCTATTGGAATCATTCTGCAGGTGGTAACCTCAGCACTTATTGCCACACCAAATACAATTTCTTTTCCTCGTTGATATGCCATATGACACATTTGCCAAGGTTTGTTGATTGCACCCAGTGTTGTAGACATTACCGAAAAAAAGTAACGAAATACTTTACCCGTTACTTCCAAATAAAAGTAAGGCATTACCGTCCGACCCTACTTCAAAATAAAAAGAACACATTAGGCACGAGCTAGAGAAAAACTTGGCTCAAGCCTGGCATAAGCTTCCCGTACGAAAATGTCAGATATGGCCCTGATATATTTTATATACGGCCTGATATGATAATATAAGTAGTCAGATAGGGAATATATGGGAGCAAATACGCCCAGATATCACCATATAAGTGTGCAAATACTGCCAGATGCGGCCGTATAAGTGCGTAAATACGGCCCTATTTCGCCATATACGCGTGCAAATATTGCCCCTGATAATGATATATGGGCCCGTTTCGGTCGTGCAAGCAATAAGTCATATGTACTCGCCAAGACAAGTTGATTGATCTATATTGCATGAGTCTCATATAATTGGTTAATTATTGTTAACATCGTTAAAGTGAAGTTATTCCAGGTAATTGGACCAATTAACCAATTGCGCATTTTGAAGATTGAAAGACAAATGAAATTTGGTTGTATGTTTGATGTGTGACATTATGACGAAGTGCATAAGATCGGAAAGCGAGTTAATCAAATAATGGATTTGAGATCGCAGCTCTTAGGCGCCCGTTTCCGAGTTAAGCGGTGTCCGCGTCGCCATCGAGTAACCGCCCCGCTAAATTTAGCGAGAAATTGAATTGGTACTTATGTCACTTGACGTCAATTTTCCCGCTAAATCTAGCAGTGAAACTAATTTTGTTCGTGTTTCCCCGCTAAATTGAGCGGGGAAACACGAACCGTTAGCTTACTGAAGATGCAAGACGCTACTTCGTCGTCCCGAATCCTTTTTCCTTCGAACGCCTGCGAAGCCGTTGCGCCCTACGCAGCATCTTTCAAAAACCGTTCGCGCAGCATCGTAACCATCCGCTTGCGAGCGTGTGCGATTCATCGTGTGTTGAAAGTCGGAAGATGTGCTGTCCGTGGTGGCTTTTATGTGCAACTCTTTCGTTAAAAAATATTGAAATTTAAAAACGCGAACTTAACAGTGTACACATAATTTTAAATTTATTGGTAAAAATATATATATGATGCACATTTAGGTGGATAAATTCATTTGCGGAAACTACGCGTCGCAACAAAAAATAGTGCGCTTATTTCTTGATCCTAAATCATGATGTGGCTTATACGACGTAAAACATAGTATCTTAAAGTCCGCGATAATTAATTGTTGGATATTTTCGAGCTAATCAGCTTTTAATATGGTAGTTCAAGGGCATGGATTTCAAATTGAAAATTCGCTCGGCGTGACAGCAGGTAACACTAAATCAACAAATTGCAGATACGATAGAAACACGCGAAGCATTTGACGAGCGTTCTGAATAACCGCAAATTCGCCGGCGTTTAGTTTCGGATTGTTATCGGAGCGCATCTATCGCCACGGTCAGCACCGCGCCCCGTGGAGAGATAGTGCAACCAGCTCTCGCTGCGTCGCACGATGACAGCGCAGCAGAGGTTGGCTGCACTATCTCTCCACGAGGCGCGGTGCTGCCGAGGCGAGATGCGCTCCGATAACAACAGCGAAACTTAAAAACCCGTCGAATTTGTACGGTTTTTCAGAAAGCCGTAAAATGCTACGCGTGCCTTCTATCGCTCTGCAGTTTGTTGATTTAGTGGTTTTCGATGACGCTGAGCAATTTTCTAAATGAAACTATGCCCTTAAACGCAATATTGAAAAAGTTAATTACGCAAAAATAATTAACAATCTAATTATTTCGTACTTTAATAATTTTCGCTAAATAGGGCCCTGGCCCAGGACCTAAAAAGACAGATGCCTTATTTGCTGCGACACGTAGTTTTCGCAACTCGAATTTCTCCACCTTTGTGAAACACCCTGTATATATACATATTTATTTATTTACTTATTTGTGGACATCGTGCGCAAAAAAAGAAATAGTCGCGCTTATTTCTTCATTTTAAATTATGATGTGGGTTACACGGCGTAAAACATAGTATCGTCAAACTCGCATCGTTTTGGGTCGCTTTCGAGCCAGACAGCTCCTTTGGAAGTTCAAAAGTTGGACTTCATAGAGTTGTATGTTCACTCGGTATTGACAGCAGGGTAGACGCTATGCATGTTTTAGGCCAATCATGTCTCCGGTCAGGGTCACGTGACTTCAGTCTAGAAGCTGGTGATGAAGCAGAACACGGCACCTGCCTGGAGCCCAAGGCCGCACATAGCATTCACTGCACTATCAGCCTTGGGTACAAGTGACAAATCCGCACGTTGATGCCCCATAAGATAAGCCTTTTGTTCGTGCACTTCCGTTTTGGCCTGTGCTTATCTCCTTTTCTCTTTCTCCCTAAGCTGAATGCTTGATAGAAGGTGCGTGGTCACGTGGCTTGACGGATGACCTTGCCAATATCGGAGTGCGTTCGGCCGGACCCATGCAGTTTCGTTTTTTTTTGCGCTTTGCGTGGCTGCGGCGAATTTCTGCTTCTGCAAGCGATTTATTCAAAGAAGCCCAAGAGTATTTTGTGATGCGTTGAATCTTCACGGACACCTTCCTTCTCGTTTTTGTGTTTGAGAGGTGATTACGCCGTGGCCGTGTCGACATCTATCTTGGATTACCTTTCAAGTCCCGTCTCGTCAACGTAAGTGCGCTGCAACCTACTTCGCGACAATAGATCGTTTTCCTAAAGGTACTCTTCTAGATTATTTCTAGAATTAGGCCGTGTCTATCTCCTGGCAGCCGGGAGAATAATTGTGCAGAATGTTTCGGCATTGGTGCGATTGCGCTACAAGCAGAAAATTACGATATGCCGCCGACAAAGTTTTGACGTGTCGCCAAGAAGGACAACAACAACAAAGAATCTTAATTGCGCATTCTAAAATTTGACGCGCGGCTTTACGAGTCGCTTGTAGAAAGATTGTTACGATTTTGCGAAATACTGGTAAACAACGCTAGGTTACCGTCATAATCTAAACCCTGAGGTAAGGATAAATCAAATAACGTACAACTCTCATTGACTCAGGGTTTATATTATGATGTTTCCTAACCGGCTTGCCTACATACCTTCGCTCCTTGCAAAGGTTACCGTCTCGCAGACGGCACAAACCGATCCCCTGACGGCGGCGTCTTGGCTAGCTTGCACACGGGGCCGCCGCCGCTCGATCGCCGTTTGGCCGGGCTCGCGGCGCGACAATCGCTCGAAGCGGGGGAACGGCGTTATGTAACGAAAGGCAAAGGGCATCTACACCACGAATGGGCAAAAGCCGATGCAAAGGCGTGCGCGAACGTAAACAACGGTAGAAAAGTGCAGTTGCTCGCCGCTATGAGATGCGTGCCGCAAACTCGCTAATCCGCGGGCGTATCCCTCTCCTGCCGCTCATACTTTCTCTAACTTGACGGACACTGTCTCGCGGTTCATGCCGACGAAACGATCGGACGATCGTCGGGATACCGGGTAATTGCTACAGCCGAGCGCGGCACAGTTTACCATTGCTCTCGCTATGCAGGGTCGAAGAGTCAACCACCAGCATGGTGGATACCGGTGTTCGACGTCATGATGTGACGTACGTGCAATGCCTAAATACCGAGTGCTATTTTTTTATTCTTGCAGATTTGTTTTAAGAGAAGCCGTGAAAACTACACTTATGCGGTTTGTGCGAGTGAGTTATACGCCCAGGGGGACATTCGTAGTTTTCTAATCTTTTGCGATAAGTCGGCTAATTAATTAAAATTCACTAATTTACTTTTAATTAGTGGAAATAGACATATGGTTTCAATTAAAAACTTGCTGAGCGTCGTCCAAAACCCATAAATCAGATAAATCAGTAATTTTTAGAAAGACTTTGAGCGCGTGTGAAGCGCAGTAGTGCGCTGAAGTTACCACTCGTGGACCAGGTACAAGGCTGTGGCTAGATAAGAGACGGAAAAATTGCGCGGGCGCCTGACCGAAACCGCTAGCTTTGTACCTGCTCCACGAGTGGTAACTTTCTCACGCGCTGAAAGTCTTTCTGAAAATGACTGATTTAGGGATTTTGGACGACGTTCAGCAAGTTTCTAATTGGAACCATATGTCTATTTTCACTAATTTAAAAATTAAGTAGTGAATTTCAAATCATTAGCCGACTTATTGCAAAGATTAGCCACCCACATAATGTCCCCCTGGGCGTATAACTCACTCGCACAAACCGCATAAGTGTAGCTTTCATGGCTTTTTTAAAAACAAATCTACAAGAATAAAAAAAACTGTATATCAGGGTCTTGATATCTCCATAAGAAGACCCTGATACGGTTATATAAAAAATTGGGCAGATCTGGCTTGATAAGGCTTATATAAACTGATTTACTTGATATAGCCAGATCTGCCCAATTTTTTATATAACCGTATCTATTCTTTTTATATAAGTTCAGATATGCCATTTTCGTAAGGAAATTGCGCCAAACTGGCCCATGCATGAGCCTGGGAAGTGTGCTGCTAGGGAACGCACTTTATTTTTGCGTTGTCTTTTTTTTTAATATGAATGAACACGCTTTACTCTTTGTCATTACAGGTATGCAGAAGCGCCATATTTTAAGGAACATTATGTGCATGCAGAAACTGAACATAATTACTTTATATTTTTTATGGTTTAACATAAATACTCACAAGAAAAACCGCTAAGAAAAACGCAAAACAACAAACAAATATTCCAATCGCTTGGCGCCTAGAAAATCACACAAAAAAAGATGTGTAATTGTTTTAAATCTTGGGAATAAATAATTCCGAGTAACGGAACTCCGTTACCCGTTTTTCGAAATAAGTAACGTAAGTAGGTTACCCGTTAATGTTTGGAAAAAATGTAACGAGTACGTTACACGTTACCGAAACAAAGTAACGCGTTACCGCCAACACTGATTGTACCTCAAAGTAATAATTGATTGGTGCACACAAAATTGCTCGATCTCTCCCTTCGACGCTAAATCCGACCTCAGCCGTCGCAACGTTCCAAGTGGAACCAGTGGAAAGTTTTAGTAGATCGTCCCGATACCTCCAACATCCCCGATAACGATACGAGGCCCGCGCAAAGGCGGCGACGGATAATCGGGTATCGTTGTCGGAGTCATCGGAACGATCCACTAAAACACTCTATCAACGGCAGAATTCAAGGCACATCCGCGTTCTTCTATGCGTGATTGACTTAGCCGGCGAAAGCAAAACCATAAAAAAAAAACAAGCGCCATGACAATGCAGTTTCGACGCCTTTGATTGGCGGATTAAAAGTAGCGCAGGCTGCGGTCAGAGTTAGAGTGAAACAGAGTATAAAATCTTCAGGGCAATTCACACACTTCTGTCGAGTCCGACAAAGTGCATCTGCAAAGGCTTGCAAAGTACGAGTTTCTATGGCAACAGCTGCGTCAGCTCCAACGAAACCGGTTTTTACCCACTTATCTCTATTGTAGTGGGCGGGATCGCGGATCGGGCGCCCGTCGGTGGCACCACCGGTGCCCATTACTTGGCACCAGGCGACACACGCTAGTCTATGGTAGGAACACACAAAAGTAGGATTATTGAAGCTTGTACGCCGTGCTCAAAGGCGATTGTTTATTTTTTTCTGCAATAATTATATCGGGTGTTCGGAGATCGGATCGGTATTTGTCAAGCGTTCGAACGCCGACTAAAAAATGAGGGACGCTTATAAATATCTGTTTTGCGAAATTAGAGCGCAGCTCTTGAAGAGGATGAAAGGGTACGGAGGGGAGGGTGTGCCCCTCCTCCTCCTCTATATCTTCTCCCCTCCCTACCTCCTCTCCTCCTCCTACTTCTCCATTCCCTCCTCTCCCGTCCTCCTCCAATTCAATTTCTCCGCTAAATGTAGCGGGAAAAATGACGTCATATGACTTGGTGTCAATTCACCCGTTAACAAATTCAGTTCCTCGGCAAGATTTAGCGAGAAAGTTGACGTCACGTGAGCTCAACACCAATTCAATTCCACGCTAAATATAGCGGGGAATTGAATTTGTGTTGCGGTAACGTGAAGTCAAGTTTACCGCTAAATTTACCGCGGTTACGACGACGCCGACGACGATCAACCCGGGAACGGGCGCCTAAGAGCTGCACTCTAAGAAGCAAACGTGCCGGAGCACCCACGTCTGAGCTGGCAAGCTTGCTCTCATAGTGGAGTAAACAAACGTACTCGCCTTCAACAATATCGTCCTCGGGGAAGCCCAGAAGTCGATAAATGTCGATAATGTTCCATCTTGACAGCGGCTTTTCGGTAGTGAGCGAATTCCGCGTTGCAAAGCCTTCAAGCTTGTCGTCTGCTAAACCGAACTCATCGAAACCGACTACGCGGTTAATACTGTTAAGTAGTGGAATCACTGACCTGCACTGCAGACCACAGCATCCGTGCACTTACCATCCGCAAGCATGCCACGGCGCGAGACTCTTCTTCATCAACTACCATTGAAAGACTCGCGCCATCCTGAACAACTGGCTGCAGTCACATTGCTGTCGCTACCACCTTTCGCTCTACCAATCAACCGGAGCGAAGGCGGCGCAAGCCGTGACGTCATCAACGGACCGCATATAAAAAGGGGAGCGCGGGACCAGGGGGGCGCGCGACCAGAGGAACGCTCGGTCTGGTTGAGCCGAGAGCTACCATTCATCTTCTCATCTTTTTAATTATATCATCTAAAACCCTACCCTGGCTTGACGTTCCTACGTTCTCGTCCCTCCCTCCGGAACCTAACAACTGGTGGCAGCGGTGGGATCTTCTCGGCGGCACGTTTCCGGCCAGATCCAGGACTTCAAGCTCCTGCTGGGGACATTGAGGCTGAGCAACAACCCAGAGGCTGCTAGCGCGGCTTGCCACACGACTGGTCCTGGCGTGTTCAGCCGAAGAGTCAGTTCCACGGACACAAGCGTCACAGGCAGTGGAGGTGCTTGGCCCAGGCTGGACTCTAGATCGCCGTGGAGATCAAGGTGGGCTGGGACGGACAGCGGTAGATCGGTCAGCGGGGTGAGCGGGGGAATGAGCATTTTGGGGCGCCAACGTCTCTTTGTGTGCGAATTAATGTTAGTTTTAAAAACATACTACCAGTCAGGTTTCATGAGCATTCACAGGGCTATGTCCGACGGGCTTATCTAGGTTATTGTGGCGCCCTGGACTTTTTCGAGTCATTTGTAAGGGAAGCTCAGGTTTGTTGTAAAGGAAGGGTACCTTGATTCAGCAGCCTGTTTATTGTGGAACTCATTTCTTTTTCTATACGATTCCTTTGAGCAAAGTTTGCGCTCAATATTGTAAAAGGTTTCTGGGAAAAGAAAGTGGTCGTGTTATATATTAAACGCATTAACCACGAGGGCCAAATTTTTTTCAAACATGAATTTCGTGTAGTTAGAAATCTTGTAATAACTTTGAGTTCGGTAAACTATCCTCACACTGTCATGGATCTGCTGAAACTAAGAAAGGAAGAGCTATTGGAGCTGAGCAGAGCACTAGAAATTGATATTCCCAAAGTGGTCAGAAAAGCTCATCTAATCGCGGAGATAGAGAAAACGACCCCTGAGGATGAAATCCAGGATGTCTGGAATAGCATTGTTGAGAAAAAGAGAAGGAAGCGGCTCGAGAGGCCGACGAGCAAGAACAACGAAGACAAAACGAGAGGCAGGCGGTTCGTGAGGCCGCCGAGCAGGAAAAGGCAGGCTGATCTTAAACGAGAGGAACTGGCTCTCAGAAGGCTAGAACTAGAGCGCGGAGCGGCTGGCTTTAACGCTACTGGCTATGATGAAGGAAGGGAATCCTTTAAGATGAGCAAATATATGCAACCATTTAAGGTAGAAGATGACATTGGGCTATATTTAGTTAATTTCGAGAGAACGTGCGAGAGAATGTCGTTTCATCGCAACACGTGGCCGCAGAGACTATTGACATTACTTCCAGGGGAGGCGGCGGAAGTAATGGCTCGCCTCAGTACCAGTGAAGCTGCTAATTATGATGTAGTTAAGACTAGTTTGCTCCGCAAGTACCGGTTGTCTGCCGAGGCGTTTCGTTTAAAATTTAGAAATGCCACAAAGAAGCCCGGAGAGGCTTTCACGGAGTTTGAGTACTCTTTAAGAGTGAACTTAGAAGAATGGCTAAAGAGCGAAAGGGTGTTCGGAGACCACGATAAGGTGATTGAGCGGTTCTGTCCAGAGCAGTTTCTGCGAAGTATTCCACCATTCGTTCGGAACTGGTTATTGGACCGCGAGAAACTGACCTCGGTTAGGAAAGCGGCAGAGTTAGCGGAAGAGTTCGTGACGCGCCGAGAACTCAGTCGCGAGGACAGATTTGTAACTGGTCGAAAAGACAACGAAGTTCCAAATTATGGATATCGTAAATCCGCCTTTGAAAAAGATCGACAAGGCGACCAAAGTTCAACCTCAAGAAAAGAGAAGGACGTAGATGGTGACGGAGATAACGTAAAAGATAAAGAAAAGAGAGCCTTCGAAAAACGCAAGTGAAATAATTTGTTTCAATTGCCAAAAACCAGGTCACATTGCATCAATGTGCAGAAAAGAGAAGGTTGCATTCTCATACGTCGTTGACACGGACGAAAACCTGGAGTTGCTCAGACCTTACTTGTACGATCTAAAGGTGAATGGCAGGGAATGTAAGGTACTGAGGGACAGTGCTGCTACCATGGACGTAGTGCACCCGTCATTTGTGAACCAGGGAGATTACACCGGTGAGTGCGTCTTGGATAAAGCAAGTCGTCGAAGAGCAGAGTGTATGTCTGCCTATGGCCAAGGTTGAAATTCAAGTGCCGTTTGGCGAGCTGACCACAGAGGCAGCTGTCTCACGAAATCTACCAGCACAATATCCGTACCTGTTCTCCAACAAATCAGCGAAACTTCTAGCGGATCAAGGTATAGTATTTGGTGAAGGTGTCGTTCAAGCTCTGACTAGAGCGCAAGCTCGTAAGCTTTCGCGTCAGTTAACGTACGGTAAAACAGACAGGGAAGACACAACGGCAATGCCTAGTGTTTGTAGCAATGACTCGAATAAAGAAATCAATAGAGCAGAGCCTGTAGACAGTGATGGCGACGAAGTGAACGAAGTAGAAGGTGATCGAGTCTCCTAGCAAAAAGACGGACAAGTTTTAGTCGACGCTAATCGAAAACAGGGAGTCTTAACATCCAAGGCGGATAGTCTAAAAGTGCTATTGACCATAAACCGCGCAGAGCTATTTCGAGAACAGGAAACAGACGACTCGCTGAGCCATTGCCGGGACGCTGTTGCCCTGGGAATAACTCGAAAGAAGATAGCCTTCTTAAAAAATAATGGTATTTTGTATCGACGGTACAGTGATCGTAGCGGTGTCACATTAGAACAAGTCGTACTGCCGCATAAGTTCCGTGCAGACTTATTGTCTGTATGTCATGGCAACACTTGGACAGGGCATTTAGGTATCACTAAGACTAAAAAAGGCTTCTCCAGGACTACTACTGGCCAAATTGTTTTAAAGACGCTGAAAACTTTGTAAGATCTTGTGATATTTGCCAAAGAGTCGGCAAACCGAATGAGAGGTGGAAGGCTCCTTTGAAACTGGTTCCGATAATCACAGAACCATTTCGAAGGCTTGTCGTCGATATTGTGGGGCCATTATTTCCCACAAAAAGAGGGTTTAAATATGTTCTAACAATGCTCTGCCCAGCAACAAAGTTTCCAGAGGCTGTTCCACTGAGGAGGTTTCCTCAGCGGCAGTTGTGGATGCTGTGCTCTCCGTTTTTGCTCGGGTAGGATTTCCAAAGGAGCTTCAGACAGATCAAGGTAGTGTGTTCGTGAGCGCGTTAACGACGACCTTTCTAGAGAAGCTAGGCATTAAGGTGATTCACAGCTCAGTGTACCACCCACAGACAAACAGCGTAGAGAAGTGGCATTCTGTGTTCAAGCGAATGCTACGCGCTGCTTGTCTCGAGCATGCTGAAGACTGGGATAGCTGTTTGCCTGGAACAATAGTTCGCTTTAAGAACAGTGCCACATGAAGCGACAGGGTTCAGTCCCGCGGAACTAGTTTACGGGAGAACGTTGAGATCGACATTAAGAATGATCAAAGAAGTACGGGAGGGTTCAGAGCAGGACATCATAGTAGTTGAGCACGTGTTCCGCCTTATTAATAAGCTACATCAGATGCAGGACATCGCGGCAGAAAACATGAAGACCGCGCAAATATCTGCTAAGAAATATAATGACTGCCACACCAGACATCGGGAATTCCAGGTGGGACAGAAGGTGATGGTCCTAAAACCATCTCGGAAAAACAAGTTAGAAGTTCACTGGGAAGGGCCTGCAACTGTTAAAGAGAAACTGTCGGACACAAATTATGTCATTTCGAGACAAGGAAAGAAAACTAATATCTATCATTGTAATTTGCTGAAACCCTATATTATGAGGGAGAGTACGGTCAACTTCTCTCTTGGGGAAGTGGAGGAAATACACTTACAAGAAATTCCGAAGCTTGAAGTGCCCTCTCAAGCACTTACTACAGAGGAAGTAATTGAGGTTTCTGTAAAACTGTCAGAACTAGACGGGAGCCACAGTTGCAGATCTAAGAAAGGTCTTAGAAGAATTTCAGGATTTATTCATAAACCGGCCGGGTCACACTACACTCGTCACTCATGATATAGAACTAACATCGGATGTGCCGGTTCGTTCAAGGCCATACAGAGTGTCACCGCGTCAGAAAGAGATCCTCAGATCTGAGATCCAGACAATGCTAGATTTGGGACTCATTGAGTCGTGCGAAAGTGATTATATGTCACCTATGATCTTAGTAGAGGCACCGGGGAAAGATCCCAGACCGTGCGTTGATTACCGTAGATTGAACCTCATCACAAGAGATCAAACTTATCCGATCCCAAATATCGAAGACCGGATTGAGCGGGTCAGTTCAGCCAAGTACATTTCGACTATAGACTTAGTGAGAGGCTATTGGCAGGTTCCGATGATGGAGCGTGCCAGTAGATATGCGGCATTTATTTCTCCGATTGGGACATTTCGTCCCCTCATGCTGAGCTTCGGACTGAAAAACGCACCGTTTTGTTTTTCAAGGTTAATGGATGTGGTTCTGAGGGGCACGGAAGAGTTTGCTTTGCCTTACTTAGATGATATCGCCATTTTCTCGGAATCATGGGAAGAACATTTGGTCCTTGCGTAGCGCATTCGCAATGCTGGTCTTACCATTAAGGCAAAAAAATGTCAGTTCGGGAGGGCGGAAGTGACCTACTTGGGACACATTGTCGGTCAGGGACTTCGCCGGCCTACAGAAATTAAGATGTTGGCCGTGAAAGAATTCCCTCGACCCAAGACACAGTCGGATATAAGAACGTTCCTGGGGTTAACAAGATACTATCAAAGATTTATCAAAAATTACTCACAAATGGTGAGTCCGCTCACGGATGCACTCAGAAAGACAGAACCAAAGGTGATTGCTTGGACGGATCAAATGGAGCAGTCATTCAGTGGCCTTAAAGAATCACTGACAACTAAACCAGTGTTAAGAGCACCTGAATACACAAAACCCTTCGTGGTTCAATGCGACGCCAGCAACCGAGGTATTGGCGTGGTGCTGTGCCAAAAGGATGAGAACGGCAATGGCACCCAATTTTATACGCCAGCCGAAAACTGACTTGTCGTGAGGAGGCCTACAGTGCCTCCGAGAAGGAATGCGCGTGTTTAGTATGGGCAGCTCAAAAACTTAGTTGCTATTTAGATGGGACTAGATTTATATTCCAAACAGATCACTACCCCTTAACTTGGCTTCCGCAGATGTCATCGAAAAGTGGAAGGTTGCTGAGGTGGAGTTTAGCTCTACAGCAATACAACTTTACAGTTGAATACAAAAAAAAGGTAGGGATAATACAAACGCGGATGCGTTGAGTCGTATGTAGACTAACACGCTACCACTTTCTATTTGCTAAATGCGAGTAACGATGTAAACTAATACGGAGCACCGACTACAAGGGAATTGTATGGGGATCAAACAAAATTTGTTTTATTTAGATCTGAACGCATACATCGCAGCGACTAATTTCTCCCTGGGCTATGCAGATGACTAGAAAGAACAGAACGCTACCCCTATACACTCTAGTTTTTGCTTTGTTTACATGCATGCCTTAGTATAGTCCCCATGCAATTTTGCGAAACAGAATAGACACACAAGGTGACCTTGAGCGTGCGGGGGTCTGTCTTCGCTCGCTCCGCTGTCTCTGTCTCTGTCTGTCTGTTGCGGCCTGCTGCGTCTCGGCGGCGTTCTGGAGGTCTCTCGACCGGCCAGTTGCAAGCTGGCACCGTCCAACAGACCACCTTGCCGGTGCGGAAGTTGTTAAGTAGTGGAACCACTGACCTGCACTGCAGACCACAGC
Organism: Ixodes ricinus; assembly: GCA_037355805.1. NCBI lineage: Eukaryota > Metazoa > Arthropoda > Arachnida > Ixodida > Ixodidae > Ixodes > Ixodes ricinus. Next base: position 43,984 of record JAZHYW010007777.1, on the reverse strand, counting down.
ACCCGGGCACTTACCATCCGCAAGCATGCCACGGCGCGAGACTTCTTCTTCATCAACTACCATTGAAAGACTCGCGCCATCCTGAACAGCTGGCTGCAGTCACATTGCTGTCGCTACCACCTTTCGCTCTACCAATCAACCGGAGCGAAGGCGGCGCAAGCCGTGACGTCATCAACGGACCGCATATAAAAAGGGGAGCGCGGGACCAAGGGGGCGCGCGACCAGAGGAACGCTCGGTCTGGTTGAGCCGAGAGCTACCATTCATCTTCTCATCTTTTTAATTATATCATCTAAAACCCTACCCTGGCTTGACGTTCCTACGTTCTCGTCCCTCCCTCCGGAACCTAACAATACGTAACTCTTGTCTCATGGAGCTGTACTACATTTTACGCCAGCGGAGTAACTCTTAAGCACAAAACATTTATTTGTAAGATCCATGACAGATGTCAGTTTTAATATTTGTGTACAAGTTATTTGACGGGCTTCCTGAAAAGCAGCGAAAATGTCTCAGTGTCGACCACAGCTTAGTAACGGAGGAAACGGCGCTTTTAGAGCGCAGCTCTTAGGCGCCCGTTTCGGGCTTGAGCGGCGTCGCGCGTCGCCGTCGGCGTAACCGCCCAAGGTCATGTGACCCGCAGGTTACGTGACCCCCCGCACCCCGAGGTCACGTGACCCTCAGGTCACGTGGTCCCCCTGGTCACGTGGTCCCCCAGGTCACGTGACCCCCTGGTCACGTGACCCCCCGAGGCCACGTGATGATGATGACAATGCCGATGCGGATGCCGATGACGTCATCAGTGACGTCACTGATGACGTCATCGGCATCAGCATCGTCATCGTAATCATCACTGATGACGTCATCAGTGACGTCACTCATGACGTCATCGGCATCCGCATCATCATTGTCATCATCATTGATGACGTCATCAGTGACGTCAAGTGACCCCCCTGAGGCCATGTGACCCCTTCCCCCCTTCCCCCGAGGTCACTTGGCCCCCCGTACCCTCCCTCCTCCTCCTCAAGAGCTGCGCTCTAATTCGGCGTTACAGGGAGTTGTAAACGGCTTTCACTGTTTTACTGTCTTTCCCATAGAGTCGCATGCATGAGCTGGTGTCAAATGATGGCAGCGGGTGGTGCCAGTCGACCCCAGCAAGACAAGCCTCGATGCGCGATCCAGCCTACTACAATAAATAGCAGTGGTCTTTACCCCGTTTTGTTGGAACCGACGCAGCTGTTGTCATAACAAGCCGTACGTCGCAGGCCGTTGCAGTCGCATTTGGTCGAATTCACGCAAGTGTGTGACCCAACCTTTACCTAAAAGTTTGTACTTACTAAACTCAGCTTAGTAACTGCTAGTAACATGTACTAACCTTTTTGTACCGAAGTCACTAAGGGGAGTGTTGATAACACTTACTAACCAAGGAAGTTATTAACAGTAACCGTTTTTGTTTCTCTCTTCTAATTGAGCTAGCGCCACCTTCTCGAGAAGCCATACAATATGTGGCAGTAGCTACCGCCAAAATCGCACTGTAAAATATTTTACTTGCTTGCACGGCTGCAGGGCTTCAGGTATTGCATCTCCTACACTTAGTATTACTCACACATTGTACGCATCATTTATTTTATCAAAATATCTCATAGAGGGAACACATACAGAAACAGAGCAAAAGTAAACACTGACATGAGCGCGCCCTACGCCTATCACCGACAGAATAGGCTGCTCTTCCACCTTTTATGACCGACGTTTTTTAGAAGCGTCTTCCTTTGGGGATTACCTAAGTAGTTTGTAATTTTACAAGATTGTTGCTTTATTTTTTCGCTAATGTCATTCCTCAAAATAATTTTCAGGGGTCGAGTGGATGAATACTTTACTAAAAAAGAAACGTGCCCACTTTGACTATTGCCGACACTCGATAAAACAACTTGATCATCTGCGCTTCTTAGTGGCCATTGTTTTGATTTTGCTCATATCTACGCATTAACAGTTGTAAATTGTAATGATTACCAGCTCGACTGTTTTGGATTGCAATAGTTATAATCTCAACTTCCTCGGCTGGTAACAACCTCATTTACTACCTGGGGCGTCGGTGATGGGGCAAAGCGCTAGTAGTGTGGTTCAGTGTGCATTCCTAAGAATGCACACTGGACCACCTTGAAGATGAAGAGGAAGGGAGGCATTTTCCTCCCTATCCTCTCATATTTATCACAAATGCCTGAATCATGAAGAAGAGAGGGGGCTACTGTGTTTCCCCCCCTTCCAATACCACGGTGTATATGCTTAAAATTGCCCTTTGGTAAAAAGTTCGTGTTGTGACTTTCAACCTTAGGTATATGTTTTTTTTATTTTTTCCCTCTCCCAATATTTTCTCACATAAGCTAGATATCATTCCGACACGACAATTCTAGCTGGCTTACCTTTGCCTGCTGGATCCAAAATTGCATCAGTAAGACAGTAAGAGCATTGTGATACATCTATATATCTAAGAACGAAGCTTGCTTTGATTATAGCGCGAAAGAAGTCTTACGAGGAACGCTTTCAAAAGTCGCTATTCATCAAAGCCAAAGACACGCCTCGATTCAATTTGTCACCTTATTATCTCGAGAAAGCTTTCCAATTCCCATTAATGCTTATTCCTTGCTCGTCGTCCCAAAATGGATGAAACAATGGCGATGGCTCCAGCGAGGTGTGCCCATTTCACAAGGAAACAAAGGAGCGCGCGGAATTGAGTTTCAGGAATGCGCGTTTGGAGAAAGCGATTGTTTGAGACCGTCCATATAGGAACATTTCATGATTTTCCCATCGCACTAATGCCTAAAGTTCCAGGTAACATTCGGATGTTACGATACTAATCCACATTAGGTTGCACGATTTTTCGTGATGAACTTAACTTTCTTTTGAATAGATTTTATAAGGGATTGCATGATAATCAGGACGCCCTTTGCAAATGTCCTCTTGCGGAGAGTCTCCGTGGCATCTACTTACGTGGAGCAGGGTCACATCTTGCTTTACATCAGCTTCGTGTCACCCTACTGATTTATTTTGATATTCATCTTCATGTCTAAAAGCGTTAGAATCGGAAGTTGATCAATAAATACATACAGGAAGTGTGAAATGATGTTGAACATCCTATTATTTTTTTCTTATATCCAAAGTTACACTTTGCGCGTAACCTTGATAGTTTAATGCGATAGTATACTATTAAGCTACTCATCGCAGATTTCTTTCTATCTTGAATCTGGCCACAATTAATTCCCCCGCTAAAATTTGGGGAAAACCTTTCCCGCCAGATTGAGCAACAACATTTTCTCCTAAATTTAGCCGAAAATCGATGTCACGTGACCTATGCACCAATTCAGTTTCCCCGCTAAATTTAGCGAAAAATGGGCGTGAACTGAATTGTCGTGAATTCAGTACACGTGCTGCAGTTATGAGTCCTTGAGACCTAACACCTGCCCGTGTGCGCAACGATAAATGCTATCGCATTCATAGATAACTGTCGTTCACAACCGCACGTGCGGTGACCGTACTCCTCCTTAAGGCAAAATCCTTACTTGTCCCATTTCGCTAAAAGGCGGCGGCGTTGTGCCCGACAGGTGGCCATAAAAATACGTCAATAAAGGGACACTGACAGGGTATTTATGCCCGCCGAGGTTTTTAGTTGTACGTGACATATGAGAGCCCAACTACCCAGAACAGAATTTGCGGCTCGAAATTCGGTTTCTTTCCGCCCGAAAACCGCCGATCGAGAACTGGCCGGTTTGAGTCGCGCTCACTCTCTTTCCCGTGGTCACGGGCCATTTTTTAAGGTTTCGACGCGACCACCAAATTTAATCAAAGTCGTGGGTCCTGAAGGCACACAGTTAATATTAAAAATAAAAAAAACATGAAACCCATTTTTTGTGGCTTCCAAAAAGCTGCAAATATGTTGATTGAAAAAAAAAATGTAGCACGACAACCGGAAGCATTCTGTGCGTTCACTGCATAATTCTCAACATGGCGTCGTTTCGCGTATCGTGGGACTAGCGGATGGCAGCGGACGACGGGCGTTGGACCTCTACATCAGAACTGTCGTTCACGGTACCGGCGAATTTTGTCTACCTTCGAAAGAGAAATTTTGGACCGATCAAAAGAACTGATATTCATCCCGTACGACACGCCCGACCAGCAAGCCGATTGCACGAAGACGTCGCCGAGCCGTCGTCCCTTCTCGTGGCTGAAGACATCGCTCTCTCAAATGTCAAGCACGAAGTGCGTACTTCGAGATTGAATACGCACGCGTACGGTTTCTTTACGAGGTGCGAATGTGGCCTATGCGTGGTGCTGCCCGACTTCGAGCCGGGAGTGCATGTATTGAAGGTTAGCGATCATTTGTCTCCGCCTTGATGGTGCACAAAACCGCTGAGATGCACCCGAGACAACTTTTGAGGTGGGGAAATATAAAAGACTGAAAAATAACTAGTCCCCTGCCCGCTCCCGCGTGAGCAATGCACCCGAGACAGTAGGAACGTGAGCGCGTTCGAACCCAGGCGCGATAACCGCTGTGCCATACCGCAGAAGGCGTGAAAGGCATAAACCTTGCTTATGACCTTGAGTGCGGTCGTCCGGTGCGGCTCGTGGAGGTATGTCGTGCAAGATGCGTTCAGGAACTTTTCTGAATGGTTCTACCGTGAACCTACCTGGTTAAAGGATTCGCGCATAGTCCCACCTCCTCAATCATCGCTTCCTTTTGTCAGGGGTCTGCCTATATTAATTTAATGCCGGAAAGTTTGTTTCTCTCTCTCTCTCTCTCTCTCTCTCGAGATTTCTCATACAAACTGAGCAGAATTTTAATAGCTTTTAGAACCACCTTCCGCTCTTTCCTAGGCTCTTCGTTTGTGTCGAGGCAATGTCAACGCTCATCAAGAACCCATGTCTGGAGGCGTTTTGATAACTGTTCGCTCATTTTTATTTGATGGCGAGAAAACGAATTTTCGCAATGCAATTTTTGCAGGCTACCGGCGTCCGGGGATAGATGGCGCGAATGGACCATGTCCGTGATTGTTGGGAATGATAACTTTGTATCATTCGTACAATCCACTTTTATTTCCAAGCACCAAAAATAAGAAATTGGGTTATTTAATTGCAACTAAACCTGAGTCGCATATATTTTCCCTGAATCGAAATGTTATCAGTCTTCTAGGTCGCGTAAAAAACCCGTGATTGGTACAAATTGGCATCGCAGTATTAAAAGTTGAATACTAGTTTTGCTATTAAACTTAGGAAATAATTACAGTGAATAGAATCGTGCAATGGGCTCCTCCTCGCCGTATATATCGTGTAATCTGGTATACGAAATGTGTTACACAACATAAACAGTGTGTGTGTGTGTGTGTGTGTGTGTGTGTGTGTGTGTGTGTGTGTGTGTGCGTGTGTGCGTGTGTGTGCGTGTGTGCGTGTGTGTGCGTGTGTGCGTGTGTGTGTGTGTGTGTGTGTGTGTGTGTGTGTGTGTGTGTGTGTGTGTGTGTGTGTGTGTGTGTGTGTGTGTGTGTGTGTGTGTGTGTGTGTGTGTGTGTGTGTGTGTGTGTGTGTGTGTGTGTGTGTTTAAGCTTTACCTATTTGTTTTAAAAAGCCCTGAATGTTACACTCATGCGGCTTGTGGAGGTGACTTATACGGCCAGGGGGACATTATGTGGGTGGCTAATCTTGCCGATGGTCGGCTAATTAATTCAAAACTTTTAATAACTTTTTAATTAGTGAAAACAGACATATGGTTTCAATTAGAGATTTACTGAGCGTCATCGAAAGCCATAAATCAACTCTTCTTAGAACGACTTGAAGCTCGTGAGAAACTCGGGGGAGCACCAATGTTGCTACTCGTGCAGCAGGCGCAAAGCTAGCACTGGCGAAACTCGATGATAATCTAATCACCCGCGTTCCGCAACCGCTAGCTTTGTACCTGCTTCACGAATGGAAACCTATAGTGCACTACTACGCTTCTTACGTGCTCAAAGTCTTTCTAAAAAGAAAAAAAAACTGAATTAGTGGTTTTCGATGACGCTGAGCAAGTTTCTAATTGGAAGCATATGTCTATTTTTATTAGTTAAACGTTAATTAACGCATATTAATTAATCAGCCGATTGATCGTTACGATTATTCCCCCAATACTATGTCAACCTGGCCGTATAACTCACCTGTACAAACCGCATAAGTGTAACTTTCACGGCATTTTTTAAACAAGTCAGTAAATCTTTAAAAAAAAACTGTATAATGACGATGCAACTGAGCTAAAAGTAATAATATTTTAAAAATGACACGAAAGTTTTAGGACAAGCTATTTCAGTCTAATGAAAACTTGGAAACATCCTTTATTGCCCACATAAAAAAACCGCAATGTGCACCATAAGCCCCGAAGAATGGCGCGGAATACCGTTTTTATCGGTAGAATCAAAATAAATCCAGCATTTTTTTCTTGTGGAGTCCTTGGTGGCGCTGGAAGCACACGGAAATAAAGCAACGAGAGCGTACGAGAGATTTACTTGACAATGTTTACGGAACGGAAAACTAGAATCGATCTGGGCAGGTGCTTTCTAGCATACGCTACGCTGTTACATATTGCGCACGCAACAGCCAGCAAAGCTATAGAAAAACTGTCTATCCTATAGCGACTCACGAGGAAACTGCGTTGCAAGCGCTTGTAAGATGTTTGCTTGGCAGATTCACCCGAGCGAATAACTGACAGTGCGCAGGCAAGCGATGCGCTTAGTTTATCACGATCCTCTGCTCAACATGATTGATGCCGCTGTTTGCTTCTTTTTTTTTTTTTTTTTTGCGAAGCTAGGGCAGGATAGAGCACGCTGCAGAACACAAGTAACCATCACGGCAACTCTCGAAGAAAGTGATATATTTGCAGTTATAATTCGGTGAAATGAATTAATATTGAACATTCGGACGAATAGCTCGAAATGAGACAGGGCTGTTTTGGCCTTTAAGACATGCATAAGTTTGTAACCAAGCAACGCAAAATATATATAAAAATATTTCGATAAAAAAAGCAAAGAAAAGAAGAGGTCTATTGACGCGTCAATATATATCGATGACACAAAATAATAATATTTTTAAGGACACCAAGAGCCCGGCAATAAATTGATAATACCAAGTTCTTAGAAATCACTTGCCTACTTATTAGAACTCTTTGAATTTTGAACGCAACTGCTTTAATAAAACATGCTGGCAAAAATCAATTATCTGCGCTTAAAATTAAAAAAAAAATTAAAACAAAAATCTAAGTCGGACTTGTGAAGTATTTAGAAGCAAGTAGCAACTAGGACATTCAATCATGAATGCGGCAAAGATAAAAACGTTTAAATTAAATTTATGTACTTGAATGCTGGTGGCTTACTAGCGAACAAAAAATACACTAGCTTATTTCTGCCACTAAGTACCCTCTTCCTTTCCACTGACTCCATCTCTGGCAGCCACATCGCTTCTCTCTCATTGCGTCATCTTTTTTTTTCTTTTTTTTTGTCACATTTTTTTTTATATTGTGCTTTTGAGTTTGTATAATAGCCAACACATTTCCTTTGTTCTGAGGTACTTATGGCCAAGGAGGAATGAGAGCGCGAGAAAAAGTTTTTTCGACACATGACTTTCTTTATTCACAAAAATGCGGAATATTGTATATGTATTCATTCCAAAAATAATAATAAATAATAATAATAATAATAATTGTTTTATTTTTCTCGTGCCCACAAACCACCACTCGGTTTAGAGTGTGGTGCACTAAACATACATGGAGTAAACCCTAAAAATACGGGAAACAACAAAGTTAAATCAATAAAAGTCATGCAACATTATCATAATGCAAAAATTGATTAGTTTACAGACATCCAGTCACGCAGATTTAACATAAACTCCTGAGTGGGTAAAAAGATGTCGAGGTTAAATTTTATTGAATCGTAAGCAATTTGTATCCTTGACAATGGGATTTCAGCGGACAAGCAAGATGGATAAAAAGTTGAAATGTTTCCGCTCGGGCGAGAGGGAACATGAAACTCAATAGTTGTAATAAAGCCGCCGAATTTACCCTGCCATGAACAACTTTGTGAATGAATAAAAAATTTCTGTACTGCCTTCTCAAGGTCAATTTATGCAGCGAAAATTTACGAAGCAATATTTCGTAGTAATAAAAACATCTCCTTCCAATGTAGCGGTCATATAAAATTCCTACCATTCGTTTTCGCACATTTTCAATAGCTAGCTCTTGCGACAGAGTCAATGAATTCCAGATGACTCAGGCAAATTCCAGTCGCGATCGAACTAGAGACTTAAACAAAAGTAGCAAGCAACAGGGAGCTGAAAATTGACGACAAATTCTTGAAATCATTCCTAACGTCCTCAACGCTGCATTTACTGTAGCGAAGACATGATTGTTGAAAGAAAGTGAGCTGTCAATATACACTCCAAGGTCCCTTCAAGGGGTTAAGTAACAAGCTGTTTTCTAAACACCATCTCGAAATGCGACTTAGATCATCTTGTAGAAGAGAGCAGTCGGATAGTGACTTCACATTTAAAAATAACTTAACATCGTCAGCAAACAGGATGATGTTAGCATTGCTAACACAATAATCAATGTCATTTACAAACAGCAGGAACAAAAGCCGACCAAGAATTGAGCCCTGTGGCACGCCAGACGTTGAAATAAGCTGTTCGGCGAAGATGCCATTGACGCGAACAGAATTGCGACGATCACACAAGTAACTATTAAACCATCTACACAAATGCGGGCTGAAACCATGTGAGGCCAGCTTGCTCAACAATAAATTATGCCTAACTCAGTCAAATGCCTTAGACATGGCATTTTACTGAATAGGAGAAATGAGACGATTCTACAAAATGGCAATTAATCTGTTAAATTGCCAAGGTTTGTTTATTGTTTTAGTACAATACACGGGTACTCTGCATGTTATGGCGAAATAATAACGTGGTAATAAATATTCATCTCTCGCAATGGCTTTCGTCGAGATCGGCTTTTTTTTTCTTGTTTGTCCTGTTTTGCAGCGCTCGAGCCCTGTCGTCCAAAGTACCATTATAGCAAAACACAGATGATTTGCCGGCGTCCTTTTCCCGCGCATCGTAAATCCTTATGCAAACCAGGGAACTTCAGAAGCAGGTGCTTCCTTTTTGTGTGTGTGTGTGTGTGTTTCTACTGCAATCTGCTATTGACAGAAGACACGCATGCTTAGACATCAGAGTACATTTAGTGTCCTCCAGTCAGCATTTGGAAAAAGGTATAAAAGGTATGGTCCCGCCAGTCGAGGCATCGTCTTTCTCAAAGCAACATCAAGGTATGCAAAACATATGAAAGCATGAGAACATTTCAAATATTTGCGTCTATATTTTTGTGTTTGTCAATTGTCCATTTTATACAAATAAGAACCTCTTGATTTAAATTTTGTCGCATTTTCACTTCATTTTCTTTTTCAGGGTAAAGCTATGTAGACCTGTTTTTTTTATTAAAAAGAGGAACACTTCTTTGTAAGTTTGAGTGCTAAACGTTTATTGGTGATCTCAATATGTTTGGGAAAAAATTCCGGAGTTCCAATTCTTACTTGCCTAGTTAGATTTCAATGAGCATCGTGTTTGCGCGCGGTTGGGTAATCACTTAATTCTACGAGCTACCCGTTGAAGTGCAGTTTACCAACCATACTCCACTGGCCGAATTTCCCATCTACAGTGAAGATGCCAAATGCCTTTCCGAGGCTTAATAACTTTACGCTGATTAAGCCTGTGTAATCATTGAAATAGGGTTTCTTTTTAGCTTACGTGCATGCATGTTTGGAGGAATCTAACTGCTTACATATATACCGGGTGTTTCTTTTTAATTCAAACAGATTTACTACAAAACGTCCGTAAGAGATGCACTAATACGGTTTGTTCAGGTGAGTTATACGACCAAGGGGAGATTATGATGGTGGCTAATCTTTGCGATAAGTCGGCTAATTAATTAAAATTCGTTACTTAACTTTTTGATTAGTGAAAATAAACATACGGTTTTAGTTAGAAACTTAGAGGGCGTCATCGAAGACCACAATATCAACTATTTTTAGAACAGTTTGAGCTCGTGGAAATTCGGGCAGCGCCAAGTTGCCACTCGTGAAGCAGGCGCAAAGCCAGCAGTTGCGGAACGGGATAATGATCTAATCATCCGCGTTCCGCCACTGCTGGCTTTGCGCCTGGTTCACGAGTGGTAATTTTGGCGCGCCCCCAAGTTTCCCACGAGCTTCAAGTTGTTCTAAAAATAGTTGATTTAGTGGTTTTCGATGACGCTCAGTAAGTTTCTAATTGGAACCGTATGTTTATTTTCACTGATTAAAAAGTTAATTACCGAATTCTTTTTAAGTAGCCGACTTATCGCAAAGATTAGCCACCCACATAATGTTCCCCTGGCTGTATAACTCCCCTAAACAGATGGTATTAATGCGTATTTTACGGATTTTTCGAAATAAATTTGTTCGAATTAAAAAGAAACACCCTGAATATCTATCTATATATATATATATATATTTGCTAATTTGAGCTACGTTACTATGAAGACATACAAACGACTCGTTTTTTTCTTTTCAGTTGTGGTAAGGTCATTTCACTTCCTGACTCACCATGGGGTCGTCTGTACTCGCCATGTGTCTTCTTCTAGTCACTGGTACGTTACGCACAAACTTCATTATCATTTAAAAAAGAGAAGTCAATCAGAGGAGTAAAAAATACACTATTTCACTTCTTGCAGGCTTACTCCTGCAGCTGCTACGCTAAAAAAGCTGAAGATCCCAGTGCAATCGCCAGAGTTCGGAGATGTGGGATATTTCGTGAGTGTTTCAAATTGTAAAGTGATTACTTGCGCCTTCCTGCTTTGTTGCAATCATTTCATCGTTACTCTTTCTTGTGTATTGTAGAGTCTCTTGTAAAGGTTTCTAGAGTTTATAACCTGGACGACAATTATTTCGAAGAACAAATTTACATAACATACAATTAAGAAAGTCAGCGAGTCCGTCTTCCACGAGCCATTTGGTACAGGAGTTTCTGTGCCGAGTTTCAAAATCATTTTACGAAAACGCAAGAACTGAACGATGAATATTGCAAAGCCGGTTTTTATTTCGATTATGGTGAAATATTGGTTTAGCATCTATCGGAACTCCAGTGAATACTGGGTGTTTCCACGTCAGATCGTACAATGACTGTAAGGGTCATGTTTGTGATATTTCTGTAATAAAAATATCTAAAAGCCATGTTCTTGGGAGGAACATTCAGCTATCTCTGAAGGCCGTAGCTACATTTTTTCCAGTCACATAAAATTTGGAAGCTCGAGGCGTTGACATTTCCGAGATTTCACTATGGCAATTTGCACAACCGCCAATGCCACACGAAAGCAGGTGCGTAGTTAATTTTTTTTTTAGATTTATTTCATAGATCACTGCAGTATGCACACAAAATTATAAAAATTACAATTCCATATTTGTATGCAAAAACAAGTTACAAAACACGTAGAAAACGCGTTTTAGAGACACATTCACAAATTATTTTCCAACAAACAATTGTTTTTGCAAAACGTCGCAAAATATATCAACATGCGCATCTTGAAATTCAGCTTACCAATATGGAAACAAAGGAACATTCACTAGCCATCGTTGTAATTTCGTCCTTAATTCAGAAACATAAGTAATTTCTCTAATAATATCAGAATTGCACGTCAATATATAAAAAATATATTTTTTTTTACCTTTTCCTAAATCCTTACAGTGACTTTAACTAACTTCTGATGGCAAAATATTGAGTAGCATATGACCTCCGATTGATAAAAGTGACAACAAACATTCAAATTAAGTTAGCTTGGCTTCGTCATAGGGGCTTTGCCACACAACGTCAGCTCCAAGGAGGTATTCTCTAGAATCGTCAAGGTGTGTACGACGGTGCTGCTTTATTGCAGAGGGTAGAAAGTCGTCATAGCATAAAACCATGGGTCAAACAGAATTAAAAAGACGAACAACACAACACGAAATCTCCAGAACAAGAGTTTCTTCGACCATACCAAAACAAGAAAACATCAAGGAAACAAAACATGACGTTACCAAGATTTGACCAGACGTGGCTTGACAGGCTAAATCTCTACAGCACTTGACACGTTTCCGACAACGAGCATCCGCCGCCATACAGCAGCAAATACGATCTCCGTCCAGGCTACGAAAACCGACGAACGTTTAAATCTTGGGGTGTTAGATTACGGTGTTTCCTGATCAGCTCATTAGCGTGCGTTCACATCTCAGAAAGTTATATTGTCCCAAGTTTTGTTCTATTTTTATGTTTTCCTGTGTTGCCTCCTAAGCCCCCTCCCCTTATTTCCTGAGGAGTGTTGACTGGCGCCACTGCTGTCCGCAGTTGCGAATTTTATGAATGGCAGATTGCCCTGAAACTCAAGCGCGCCCACAAGGATGGTCAGTCACCACTTAAAAGAGGCAAGGGAAGTAGTATAAGGGGGTCGCTATCCTGGTGGTGGAAAACAAACAAAATCGGCTTACCATTTCAAAATATCGCAATCTAACGTAACGCACAAGGAATACAGATAGAAGTTTGTAACCACATGGACGTTCTTTTGCTGTTTTGGTTTCACCATGCTAACCAAGCATTTGTAGCTTGGAGAAAGGCATTTAGAAACTCTCACATTATCATTTGGACAGAACATATCAAAGGAGACTTCCCTCGCTTTGTTTACGCACTGACTGACCTTCCTTGTGTGTGCGCTTAAGTTTCAAGACAATATTTCATTCATACTGTTCGTAACTGCCGCCAGCAGTTAAGTCCGGGGGGGGGGGGGGGCTTTAGTAGGCAACACAAGAAAGAAAAAAGAAAACAAAGCTTGTGACGGTGTGACTTTCTGGAAAGCAGGGTATTGAACCGAACTCGAAACCGTGAACCGAAAACCGGGAAAAAACGTTATTTTCGCGCGAACCAGAGTTGAACCGGGACGAAATAATTTTTTCGCACCGGAGCCGAACCGATATGTCTTCCATGCGGTTTTCGGTTCATACTCGAAGTCAGGTCGCGTGAAAGATACGTAGCGTAAAACACAAACCTAAAAAATGAAACCGAAAAAAAATTTCGCGCAATCGGAGTAGTGTTGGACCGATATAATTATTTTTTTAGTTCCTGGGCAAAACTGATAAATTATTTTTGCGGTGTTTTGTTCATGTGGCAAGTCAAAAAGCGAAAAAAGTTGGTAGCAAAAAGCTCTGTAACGGTCGTATTCATAATTGATAAAGTTCGTCTCGAGAACTCAAACGAAATGAGCACAGTAACTATAAATTCTCTGGGATTTCTGGTCTTATGTATTTTTTGAACAAATTCCCACATTCGTTTCAACCTTTTCTTGGAACCAGAAATAGTTCATCAAAGAAAATGTATAACTAGAACATACTTAATTTGTACGTCAGCAAAAGTGACCAATTAATGAGCCTGTTTTTTTTGCAAAACCGTGAGTTGCGCTAGTTGGTTTTTCATCTCGTACTAAACGCCCCCCCTCAAAAAAAAAAGAAAGACAAAAAGAGTGTTGTTTATACCTCTCTTTGTCCTTTTTTTTTGCATTTAGTCCGAGATCTGTTTGCTTTTTCTTGTCTCCAATTTTGCAGAGTTGTGTGCAAGTTACTTTAAACGCCTTAATTTCCTTGTACAACTGATCGGATAAGAAAGCGATACAAAGGCCGATGGGTATTTTAGAATCTGCCCTTGTTGCCATATCTTGGCGCATCTAATCTGCTTTTAAAATACTGTAAAACCCTTAATGTTCGCGAACCCTTAATTTTTGCGAATTTCGCGAATTGAAAAATTTGCGAAATTTAAGGGCACGCGAAAATTTCGATTCTTAAGAGTTTCAATGCAGGCGTCTGGAATTCGCGAAATTTAGGGGCCGCGATTGTGACCTCTGTAACCGATTCGCGAAAAATAGGGGCAACGAAAATAAAGGGTTTTACAGTAACTAAGCGCATTGTTTAAAATAACTAAGCGGATGGAATAATCTGCGATGCCAACATGGTGAAAGCTGTGCGTCTCCTTGGTGAAATAAACGAGAAATGTTCTGACTCCAAAGAAGAGATCGGCTCCAGCGACTCTGAATTTGAGTCCCACGCTCTGCAATCTCTACTGGGGAATCCTGAGAGCGCACATTCTGATGATTCCGGCTTGCCAGAAGGTATGACATGCGGCGCTCACGCGCTGCGGCTGGCAGTTAGCGACGCCTTGAAATGCTCGGGCTGTGGGCACATTGTTAAAGAAAGCCGTACGCTTGTTCAGATACTGCGTGTCCAATCTGTTATGTCCCTGATAAGAAAGCTAGGGTTGAAGAAACCAGTGCTGGATCGTCGAACGCGGTATCTTCTGTGCTGAATGTACATGGATCCCCGCTACCGCCTTCTCACCCCTGAGCAAAAGTAGGGCCACGTTGCATTTGACAAAGACTTAGAGGCGGATAACAGCTCTGTAATGCGAGCAAGATTCTACCCTTTTGAAACATCGGCGGCTCCAGAAGATTCGGAAGGCGCCCTGCAAGCACACCTCAAGGAAAATAGAGGTTAAGGCTGGCGTGCACGTTCGAGGTATCAGTAGCGCACTTGGTATAGCATGCCTCCTGGAAATGCTAGACAAGGAGCCGCGGCTTTCAAGGGACGCTAACGTGGTGCAATTTTGAGAGGAGAGAAGGGAACGCCATCCAGAACTTGTGCCTGCAACCCAGGTTAGCGTGGAGCGAGCCTTTTCTACACTGAAGTTAATTTTATCGTCTCAGATGCGCAGCCTCTCCCCGAATATGCTTGACGACGTCCTGCTTCTTGGGTCAGCTGCCTGACATTGAACTGCGCTTTCAACCACGTCCGGAGGTGCCCCAGCACTATCTCGTTTGTTCCACACAGTAATTTGAGCCTTTGCTTTTTATATGTAACACTTTTGTAAAATATGCATAGCTTATCTTTTGCTGTCGTCAATTGTTTCTTTAGCACATGCGTACGAACCGGTTCGAACCTTTATTTTTTTCACTTCGGAGTTGAACCGGAGTTGAACCGTTTTCTCTTAACCGGAACGAAAACGGGAACAAAAAACATTTCGGTTCGACACCCTGCTGAAAAGTGAACGCACGCAAACGAGACGAGCTGCTTAGTAAACATCATAATCGAACACCCTGAGGTTGGGAAGTTCGTCGGTTCTCGTAGTCTTGACGGATATTGAATTTGCGTGTGCTTGGCGGCCGACGCTCGTTGTCGGAAGCGTGTCTAATGCTGTAGAGATTTAGCCTGTCAAACCACGTCTGGCCGAATCTTTGCGACATCATATTGTGTATTCTTGACTTTTCCTTGTTTTGGTGCGAACGAATAAACTTAGCTGTTCCTGAGATTTTGTATTGTGTTGTACGTTTTTTTTTAATTCTTACTAGTCCCATGGTTTTAAGTTATCCCGACTTTCTACGCTCTGCAATAGAGCAGCACCGTTTTATACACTTTGTCGGTTCTAGAGGATATCTCTTTGGAGCCTACGTTGTGCGGCAAAGCCCCTCCAACGAAGACAAAACTAGCTCAATTTGAGTGAAGGTTTGTTGTCACTTTTCCCAATTGAAGGTAATATGCTACTCAATATTTTGCCATCACAAAATATTTCAAGTTACTGCAAGGAGTTAAGAAGACTCCAAAATAAATGAAAGTTTTTTTGTTTGTTTTTTATTTATTATTGACGTGCAATTTTGCTACTTTAGACATATTACTTAAGTTCCGTGATATTAACAAAACCCCAATAATAGCTAAGCAAATAAGTTTTATATTTTCGTCAGCTACAATAAAGTAGTAATTTGAACTAGTTTTATCATGTCGTCAGTTGCATTTCAAGATGCGCATTTTCATACACTTTGCGACGCTTTGCACAAAGTTGTTTCCTGCTAAATAATTTGTAAACTTATCTGTAAAGCGTGCATGTATTACGTGTTTCGTTTGTTGTTGTTGTTGTTGTTTTTGTTCACAGAAGTATATAATTGTAAATTTTAATATTTGGCGTGCATTTGTAACTTTTCTATAAAATAAGTGATTTAACTACGTGCCCGTTTTGGTGTGACATTGGCGGCTGTGCTAATTACCATGGTGAAATCTCGGCAATGTCCACTCCTCGAGCTTCTCAATTTTGTATCTCTGGGAAATATTTTGCTAGGGCACTCAGCAAATGTCCTAGATCTAATTTCTACCTTTGCGTCTGGTATACCACGCGAAGTTCTCGTGGTCAGACCAGCCAAACAAACAAAGCAAAGAATGATTTCTCCGTAGCATTCTACGGAAGCCCCCTTACGCATGTTAAGGCTCTGACCGTCCCAGCTGAAGGAACTGTATCTATTACATGTTCCACCCAATCCTTTCACGGCCCACAGGGCACTTGGCGATTTCACCGACCCATTGCACTTCGACGCGGCATAAAATGGAACTTGACGCTAGTGTACTTGGTGACAATACTTGGACAACTCAGATACCGTCCGGGGAGCCTGACCTTCACCACATTCCTCAAGGCTGGGCACTGCAAAGAGGCTCCTCCCCTCTTCGTCGGTTCTGCCGCCTTCCCTCGGCCCCTGGACGTTGTGGCTCCATCCGCCCCGCAATGTCGGATTTGGCGAAATACTACCCTCGTCCCTTTCATATTTTTTCTTCTATCAGCTGTTATTCCCTCGTCCCCTTTCCCCAACTAATGATGACCGTCCGGCCTCTGGCTGTGACAACCACGTTAGTATTTCCTCTTTCTCAAGCCTTCTCTCTCTCTTTTTTTCTTTCTAAGAACAATGCTTTCACATATATTTATTAAAAAATATAAAAATATTACACGGACAGTCGTACGATATGATGTGGAAACAACCTACTGCAATTTCAATGTGACCGATAAAATATTTATTTAAGAAAGTAAATGACCAGATTTAAGGCAATGGGCCAAATTACCGCGATCGTTATTCAAATATTTACTGTCCACCGAGCCCTATAAATACGTGTCACAGGCAAAATTCGCGTAACTCACACCTCTTTCAAAATGCATATACCTTTGACTAATCATCAAACATCCAATATGATTTACCAGCTCCCCCAGCGGCAGCACCTAAGGACTCGGATACTGCGGGACGCTCCAGTTCTGCAAGCTTGTCGCTTTCTGGCTCATTGGCCTCGTCAGGTTGCCCGTCGAATCCTACACTCTGTAAGGGGACCTGCATTGAGCTGGGTATGAAGAGCGGCAGATGCGGGGGTCCTGATAAGGCAAACTGTAAGTGTACAAAATAAAACGTATCATTTGTCACGAAAACAATTTTTGTGGATATTCTTTGTTTAATAATTGGTTAGAGAAGTTGCAGTGCCCACACCGATACTCCATTGCTTCATCTCACAAATGTCTGCAGTAAAGATAAATTAAGACACAAAAGCGTAACCATAACTCAGCAAAAAAAGATTTCTTTTTGTACGAGAACTTGCGCATCCGCATAGAATGTACTTTCCAAAGTTCCTCCTATGCACCCCCTCCCGTGTCCTTGTCTGCACTGCAGATGTTTGTGGGATTCAGTTTAGTATATCAGTTTACCCTAGTTTACCCTTATTCACGAGATAAAGAAATTGCTGAAAGCATTTATTTTTTCAAAATGTTAATGTTTACCAGGAACAAATTAAAGAACAGAGCTGAAATTAAAAAAAAGCGCAAGGTAAACAAACTTCACAATTATAGTGTGTTGCTTGTGGGCAACACCAGGCAAAAGTCCTAAGGTGGCTTGGTTGCGTAACCTATATGGATCACTACAAGATGTCAATATTATCTTCGCATATGATAGCGAGAAAACGGTCACCTATCGTAAAATGATAGTAGCAAGAGAAAAACACTTATCCATATTTTTCGCCGTTCCGCCGTTCTTGGTCGCCGCGTATTTCCGAGCCAAACTTCTTTTTCTCGTCAAGAATTGGCGTGTCTTTTCAATATATGGCGCTGTAGTTTCAATCTTCAAGACTCTTGCTAGACTACTAGATTAAGAAAACGTGATAAATTCTAAACTATTAAAGATATGTTATGCGGTGTGTAGCCTGTAGGAAACATTCGTCATCAAAGGGTTTGTCTCAACTGCGCACCATTAAATCCAGCGTGTACCCTGCCCAACGTTACTGGAGCAAGCTCAGTTTCGCAGCTCCATATTCTCGCCTGCAGAGGCGAGTGACCCAGGTGGCGGTCACGAGAACTAGCGGCGCTGCAGTCGGATCTTGCTTCCCTGTCTCGCGCGTCGTCTACTATACTCTGTTTCACCTTGTGATGTCCCGCAGGAAAGGCTACAAGCGCGAGCTCCTTGCTCTGGGGCCACGTAGTGCCACTAAATAAGCTACGCTTCAGAGTAACGACACTTGGCCGTATTGTGGCTTAAAATCATGGTTGACAGTTATCTGAAGCTTTATCCGAAATCACAGGAAACGCTTTTCCGTCCTCCACAAATGTTTAAACAGTCCGCGACAGAGAAGAGCGATATTACATGAGCTTCCTAACACCGAATCGAATGCTGAGGAAGTCGCACTTTTGAATCATGACGATCTGCAGTTGCGTCTGCTCTGCACAAGCCCCAATATGGCGGTGCCCACAACAATGTCGGGGAACGGAGTGCCGATACTCTAAGCGCAGCTCATTTAGTGGCTCTAGGGCCACGGTGTAAGATAATACTCTTCAGGTGAGGACGGCGCGCTCCTCGAGCAGTGCAGATAAAGTTCGCTTTTCACTCTCTCTCTTTCTCTCTCTCACTATACTTCGTTTCACCTTATCTTGTACCGCAGCGAAGGCTAGAAGCGCGAGCTCATAGCGTTGGCAGCTGCCCTTGGTGCCCGAGAGCGTGTGCCGCCGAGATGTGCTTTAGAGCAAGGAGCTCGCGCTTGTAGCCTTTCCTGCGGTACAACACTAGCTGAAACAGAGTATAGGGTTTCAAGCGGCGCCGGCAGATGACTCGTCGACCCGTGGGCACGGCAAAGACGGCTCGTGCCGCCTCATGCTCCACACGCGGAGAGCTCCAGCGAGGTTGTTGCTCGTGCAGATCGAAAGACCACGGTGTACCGGGCTGTCATGGCATCGAGATAATTTTTTTCGCTCTCACACAGTTTCGCCGTTTGGCCGCCGGCGACACTGTCAGCCGCGGGCACGTAGGGTGCCTACATGTCTGTCTGTCTCAGGGTGAAGACATCCATTGTTGCACTGAATGTGTCAGCGCGTGACGCTCTCGCGCACTCGGTGCGTGACCTGGGCGCTAAAATGGCGTCTATGCATTAGCCAAAGCTACGCGCTCGAGCTGAGTGACACCGGATTGCGCGCACTTCAAAATGCATAAAAAAACTATTGGGCGTAAAAATGGCTGAGATGTCACCACTCAAGCAAAAGCGCGGGTGTGTATGAAGGCACTCTACGGGCACGGTGGCCGCGGAATAATGCAGCCTTTCGGATGCCCGTCGAACGAACACTATCTGATTCCTCGCGCCGCGCGTTCAGTGGTATTGGTTCAGCCCCACCGTGTCCTCACCTAAAGAGTATATCTTAGGGGGGATCGGGGGCCGAGTGGTCTAGCGCACACCAGCTCGGAGCACGTGGAGCGAAAGCTCGCGCTGCAGAACCCAGGATACTGGGCTCAATTCCCGCCCCTGCCCGTTTCGATCTGGATGAGCATCGTACCGGCGTGCGGTCGTGTATCACTATTGCGTTGTGCACGTTAAAGACCCCAGGCTAGCGGTTTATACTGCACTGGCTAAATTGCTCATCTACAGCTGGGAGACTCGTCGCCCTTGAGGCAGACCAAGTTCTAGGCTGTATAAACATACACACAACCCAATTTTAAGAGTATATCTTACACCGTGTCTGGGGCACATCTCGGCGGCACAAGCTCTCGTGCGTCAAGAGCAGCTCCCAACGCTATGAGCTCGCGCTTCTAGCCTTCTCTGCGGTACAACATAAGGTGAAACGGAGTATGTATGTATGTATGAGAAACGTTTATTGGGCAAAGATACAACTGGCAGTTACGCTAAGGTAGGGCCAGAGGGGGCAGGGCAGTATACCACCGCGTTGAGAGATTGAACATTGAACATTGAACATTGATTCCTTTTCTTTTTCTTTTCTTCCTATTTTTTTTTACTTCCATGTGTATTCGCGACTCCAGCGACCTATAGGGGACGCCACTATTGGGCAAATATGGCGGTCGAATCCAGGTCGTGCCGTGCCATGTGCCAGCTCAACGCACAACGTTGGGGCACCAGCAAGTAAGCATTGGACTCAAAATTAGTTCCCCCGCGTTTTATCTTCCACGTTTCGAACCTGCGGCGATGTGTTGGGGTAAGCGAACTTCCAGAGGCTTGACTTTCTTCGAGGAAACCAGGAAAGGACTGCCACTGTCCTTCCACGGTGCTGATGAACGCTGATAAACGCGGAATGTCTGGCTCACGCGGTTACATAGGTCGCGTGCAGAGCAACCTGGGTCAGAAGGCGATACTACGGTTACGACACAGTCACCGGTGGAACTGTTCTGTCGCACAAACCACCGACAACATGGAAACACGGAAGCCAGAAGAGACGAGCAGAAATCGCGAAGGGACCTGTTCCGGCCAGTTCAGTGTTTTCCCGCTAGGTGCCGTTCGTTTTGCTGGAGTCGCGAATAATAGCAAAAAGAGATGATGGAGATGAAGTGTAATACACCACAGAAGTCAGAGTCAGCGCTTTGTGAGTGTTCTTTCTTTGAGTGTTTGAAATTTATTTTTGTGTGCGTCTGTTTCCTTGCGCTGTGAAGTGTTAGTATGAATTGCCAACTCGTCCAAGCTCAAGTATTGCTATTGAAGCTTGTGGGGTCCCGTAAGACCCCCCCCCCCCCCCCCTCTGGTCAACAACCGGACGCCGGCGCCCTGAGGACTCGTTTTCGGTCGCCTCCGTGGCGAGGACGGCGCCTTTGATGTTTGGTTCCCTAGTGCGTCCTCCTTCGGGACCCATCATGAGGACGTTGGCGGTATCGGCGGTGGACGTCCTAGGACCCCCTCCCGGACAGCGTCGGCGCCCGAGGCCCTGCACGTGCTGCGGCAGAGCCAGACGGGGAGCTCCAGCGAGAGACCGCCCACGATGGGAGACGAGAGGCTCCGGCCTGTCTGGTGCGCGGTGAAGACGGGAAGAACGAGGCAAGCTGTGACGACGGACGACGGGAGATGGGAAGTGGGGACTCTTGCGCGGGAAACGGGCCACGACGGACGTTCGCGCTGGTGGCGACTGCGACGCCGGCTCGGGCGACGGCCCGGTGACATGGTCCGGACTTACACCCCCGATTCGACCCTCGACGGCGACGTCCACAGGATGCGGTGTGGATTAGCACCGCAGGGACGATCGGCATGCAGCAAACAGTGGCGGCGCACCCCTTTCAGGCTTCTTCAATCACCTGTCCCGATCCCGAAACCCCCAGCAGAATGTGAGTGGATTAAACCCCTTCTGCCGAGAGCTATGCGTTTGCTGTGTCACGTTCATCCGAAGACAGGGGCCCAGGGAATCGGACGAGAACCCTACAAGCTTCGTGGGCTAGACAATCCGGAAGTAAGTTTTGACTACAGCGCTGCTAGTTCTCGTGACCGCCACTGAGCCCACGTCGCAGGCGGAGCTGTGAAACTGAGCTTGCTCCAGTAACGTTGATCCCGCCAACGCCTCCTGTATACTCTATGCCTGTCGGAAGCGCTCTCCGAGGCCGTTTCTGTTTATTAATTCATCCTCTTCTTCAAACGTCTGTGTGCGCTGCTAGACGGCACTGCCTACGTTGGTAGACTATAGAAAGCCTATCCTCGACACAAGTTTGCCGAGAATCGTCCGTTTCTAAAAAATCTGCCTCGGCAACTCCGGGTCAGACGTCTCGAGATTCCTAAAGGCTGGAGACGAGAAACGCATACGGAATGACTCAATTATGCCGTCTGCAACAGTTTGAATAGTTTGCATAATGGTACGATTTTGATTTTATATGTATCGGTAACATGGCAGATCTAAGAAAACTGATAAGGTTTATAAAAACGACATTCACTTGCTTGCGTGACGGGATAAAGTCTCACGAAAATGGTCACACGTCTGCACATGTGCTATACTTCATGTCACGATAACTTTGCGAACTGTGGAGGCTGCGGCACCCTGGACCCAATAATAGCGTCGTAGCAAGGCACGTGACAACACCCTATGGTCGAGGGCGCGAAGGGCTCGGTTTCACCAGAAGGGTAATACGGGAGCAGAACGAGACAAAGTCTGGCCGCTAACGTGAGCGGTCCCGAGAGAAAGAACAAGAAAAACAGCGACAGAAGAGCGGAAAACGAAAGCAGGTGAAAGGTTAGTCGTGCCATAGCCTCCTCTCGTGTTCGTTTTACCGCGACGAATTAAAGTTGCTCGAGCGCCTCTCAAGCTTTTAGTTTTATACAACCCACGATTCCGGTGTTTTTCCGTAAAGTAAGCTTTAAAAGACTAAGGGACAGATCTTAGTGGTGCTGTTTTGCTAGTTCTCCGTGCATAATAAGGCGCCGCCAGTGATATGAGTTCATCGGTACCGCCAACTGAGAACGACGATGTCCACGTTTATGCCCCGCCGATCCCGAGCTCCTGGAATGCATGGAACATTTTCCTCCCGATTATCATATTAACTCTATGGTTGCCATCACATCAACAGTGCCGTCAGCGACAAAAAGTAGTTCTAGGTTTTTTTTGTTTTTTTTTACGGCAATTGAATTTGTGGGATTACATCTTGATTGAGAACATATAAAGAAACTAATAAATATTCCCGAATTTATAAATTTAAAATATATTCAGGCAAAACTAAAATGATCTCACCTATGTATCCGCTTCCAATATTTTTCTTTTCCCGAAGAGGTCGCTACTCTAGCGGACGGCAATGTTGCGGCGGTGGACCTTCATTCGAAGCTGGTTGGTTTCGCAGAAGACGACAGCCGGTTCCTCCGGGCCCCGGATTTGGCGCAGTAACACACACGCTCCCATGACATGGTGCCACGTGCCTCGCTGCGACGCCCTTATTGAGTCCCGGGAGCAGTAGCCTCCACAGTTTGCCAAGTTATCGGCAAGCGGAGCATAAAAATTGGCTGCAGAAATCACTGTTGTTGGTTTTCGATGAATTGCGATAGCATTCGTCATGAGACTCATGACGCAGCTCACTGTGGATACGACAACGCAAATTTCGACTAAACACTTTATTTTATGAATGGTTTACGACGCAATCATTGACGTCAGCGCGACTGCAGCACGTCACTTCGAAATTAAGTGATTGCTTGCTCTCTGCCTGATATTTTAATTCTCTGTCTTTGAGTACTCGTTTAATGTTCAGGCTGTTTACCACCATCATTGCAACTTTGTGTGTGTCTCTCGTCCTGTATTTGTATAATCGTTTCATGTTGAAGCGGTTTCACCGCCATCATTGACCGTGTGCCAACTAGCTGAACTCAAACCCATGATTCGTATCTTGGGCAGAAATGTGAATGTCTGCGTACTGCCGCGCCGCGTACGCGCGGCGCGGCTTTATCTGCTTGCGCTGCAGCCATGAGTGATTGCTTCGCAGCTTGCACGCAAATGTGAATGTGTGCGTACTGCCGCTCCGTGCATGCGCGGCGAGGGTTTAGCAGCTTGCTAGGACGACGTCGAAGACAATGTATAGGACGAAACTCTAGGAATGACCTCTGGGGCGATTTCAAGGACGACGTCAAAGAGGGTGTATATAACGACCACTATGACGTTTCCTAGGGCGATCTTCAGGACTACCTCTAGGACGACCTCAAGGACGACGCCTAAGATGACGCCGTGGACGACGTCGAGGACGACGTCCTATAGGTTGACGTAAAAGCCGACGACTGAAACCTCTAGGACGACCTCAGGGCGATCTCTTGGACGACTTCTAGGACGACCTCAAGCACGTCGTCTAGGACAACGTCAAGGACGGCCTCTCGGACGACCCCAAGTACGACCTCTAGGACGACTTCGAGGATGACGTCCGCCCACGCGCGGCGCATTCGAAGCCAAATTTATTGAAGTTGATGAATGAAAAGCAGAGAGGTTAGCTTGGGCGTTTGTCCTAACTGGCTACTCTGCACTGGCAGTGCAGTACTCTGCACCGCAAAAACCGGGTGATGCGACAGTCCCTCAATGGACAAATTTCGCTAAACAAACGTGAGTTTTAGGAATGCAACAGCGTATTGATTGTTTTTTAGGTTTATTATGAATATGTAATGAAGGTCGTACGATCGTTGGAATTTCCCCTGAGAGCGCTGGATATTTTAATAAAATTCATAAATGTGACAGATTTGACTGCTTTGTGCACATTTTAATGTAATTTTAAAATTAAAACTACTGAAGATAAATGCGACAAAAAGAATGGTAGTACGTACTGGAGAAATTTCTGCCTTTAATTTAGAGACTCTTACGGGAAGACTAAATTACTTGGTGTTTGCGTATTTGTGAAAATGAATTTGACTATAGTCGGTTACAAGTCAAGAAGGTAGCGGCAAATGCCCCTCAAAGGGAATTTCGTATTCCTCCGCCACCAATCGCGTCCCGTTGTTTCCGTGACGTCACGACCTGCCCGAACCAATCTTGTTTTGGCAAATGAATATTTTCAACATGGCTGCCGGGCAGATTTTCTACTACTCCAGTATCTTGCAGCAATTATTCTGTTTTTTAACGCGGTATTTCACTTACCCGAGCATACGTCGCTAAGTCGTAACCGCGTCCACTTTTATTCGCAATAGGTTCTGCGCGACAGCGTGAAAATCCAGCGATAGCATTGCCATCGAAAAGTTCGATGCGGGAGTAAGGCCTAGCATCGCACATACGTCGAACGCCGTCTGCTTCTCTGCCTCAGGTTCCGCCTCAACATCGTGACGGCAGCGGCTTTTCTTCGCAGTGGTTTCCGTGGAGCGACGTTAAAATGCAGCGGTCACCAAACTCTTCTTTAGAAGTGTAGTGGGCTGTGCGGGAGGGGCATAAGTGAACCGCGAACACAGTAAGTGTCTTCACCCGATTTCGACCGTATCTTTGCTGGCGTTAATAAATAGTCTGTCTACTGAAATGACGCCTTCGAAGCAGTATGTATTCATCTGTGAAACGTGGCGTCCTTGTCAAGTTTCCGCGTCGCAATCAGCTGCACGCTAATCTATGACTGCGATAGTACCCGCGGGTGCACCTCGTTCACAATAATGAGCTGTTACATACATGTGGCATACAAATGATAAAGCCAGTGATGCGTATGTTACAAACATTTAATTGATATTGTTTTGGACGTTAAGAAGCTGATGTCTTCTTTTGGAAAAATATCAGAGAATTTGAGGGAAGCAGATTTGGTTCTCTCAAATGCTTCCGAACATTCTGCTTGCTCTCAGAGGCCCTGTCAGTCGTATGTTTATGCTTCGAAACCCGGGTGCGTGACGCGTGTACCCCCCTCGCGTCGCGTCGCGGCCTGGGGTATTACCGGTAAACACGCACCAACTTTTCCAATTTACTTTAGAAGGAAAATGTGTCCACAATATTGGATCGCAGCATTGGTTTAATAATTTGTAAAAGATGAAAGAGTATGTCAATAAAAATTGATTGCAAGGGCAGCTTCCCGCTTCATGAATTGTGATTTTCTTATATGCGAAATATTTGTTTAAATCAAAAATTGAAAACATACCGAATACTCAGATGTCCTGATCTTGGTCCGAATGCAAGTGGCAGAATGATTTGTCTTTATAACAATAAAATCAACAATGTTTGAATCAAGCAACAGCTCAAACCGCCTAATTACATTTCTGATGTATGTTTATCTCTGCATTATACCAGGCCGTAGCCGCGAACGAGCTCTTCAGAGTCTGCCATCATCTTTCTGGTCTACCTTGGCAAAGACAGACTCGTGTAAAAAACATATTGAGCTTCTTGGAGGCAACTTCGCAGTCCTCATTGTCAGAGCTTTCATGAAACCATCGGAAAGAAGGGTCCCTGTCGTTTCATCGACACATGTTTCATCAACTTTTTACGACTCTCGTTTCATCGACACTGATTGTTTCATCGATACTACCACACTGTGCTGTGAAGTTTCATCGACACACAAATTGCACGCTGTAGGAACATTTTGTTGTGCGTTTATCACTGGGGCACATGTTAAACTATCCGACCCACCCAGTTCACGACGCTTTGCGGCGACAGTCTCCAGCAGTTCATTACAAAAATGTGGACCCACCCAGCCCACCCGTACATGCCGCTTCGCAGCAGCGTGTAAGGGTGGTCCTGCCCCCGTGCATGTACCCGTACCCTTGCTCACCAACAAACCAGCGCACCCCTAACCAAACAAAAATGTTGTCGACGAAACATAGCAAGATATGTCGATGAACGAGTGTCGATGAAACAATTTGTTGATAAAACGTCGCAGCGTTGATGGAACGAACTGTCGGGGAAATGTCATTTGATGAAATGAGTGGCACCGCACAAAAAGCCTGTTTCCGAGCCGCGTTACTTTAAACACTATCGCAGGCATCATTTTTAGATACCCATTGCCAGACAAAATGCACTCTGAACAAAAAAAGAAAAATGAATTTCACGTCCCTCTGCTGTTAAAGTTCACGACCTGGAATTGGATAAGGAGCCATCAGGCAAATTTGAAATGGTTCTGGACTGGACAACATGGACTCGTCATCGGCGTTATTGGTTCAAAATTATGACGAGTACAGCGGGCTCGGGCCTGAGAGCTAAGGGTTAGCGTGGGGCTCCCAAGCCGAGGGGTATGGCAAGTGCACACCGACAGTGGGAAGCGACCACCTACTTATCTGATCTCGTTGCAAGCCTTAGACCTCAGCCTTCAAAGGGCTCTGCATGATTCGTCGTATGGGATAACTTCTTAGCAGCCCATTAGACTGATCCTACAATTCCGCTCCAACAGTACATCCCCAGGCCTTCCAGGAGGCGACCCACTTGATCCGGGTGCGAGAAGGGACCCCAAATCGTGACCTGCACTATATATTTGACCCCTGGGCCAGCTGATGGGGGCACTACAGCAGCACCAACGGAAAAGGAGATTAGGCCTTTTACAGACTATAGCATCACAAAACCCAGAAATACCTCCATTCATTCTAAACCAGTTTTAGAAGCCACCCAAGCACTCAAAAACGACCTTTCAGTACTTCACAACTCTGTCCTCGGCAACAAGTCAGGCTGCAATCTGTGCATCATGGTTCTTATCGGCTTTAAAAAGGTTTGATTAAATCCTCTACATTGCACTAGTCCGGGAGGCTCAAAACTGAGGTCTCTATGGAAGACCGCTTCACCTCATCACAGCGTTTCTGCAAGACGGACGATATCAAGCTTGAGTCGAACTGAACTAGGCCCAGTTAATGGCATTGGCATTCCTTAGATCTCCGTCCTCTCACCAATTCTTCATCAATGTTGTAGCCGACTTTTCCTCACGTCAAGCAATCGGTGCTGTTTTACGATATATTTCAAGCGAGTACAATGGCGCCTCTTAAATTCAGGAAATCTATGCCACACCCCTTCAGACCGCACTTCGGCGCACAGGGCAGCCTGCTCCTCATCCACTACGAGGTGTTAGCCAAGTCGCCGAAGTGCGACCCAAGAGTCATAATGGCCGTCGACTTCAAGGGAACTTTCGACGTCTCTATTATGCTTCGAAACGGAGCACTAGCACTGGGATTTTGCTCTCCACTGTGCTAACACAAGGTATTGTTATCCCCAGGGTGGCCTCAGTCGTGTGAATGGCCACAGACGTCCCGTTTATGTTTCGAAACAGATCATTAGCAGTTAGAGTTAGCTGCCCACAGTGCTGACGCACGTTATTGTTATTCTCAGAGTGGCCTCGGTCGTGTGAATGGCCACCGACGTCCAGTTTATGCTTCGAAACAGATCACTGGCAGTAAGAGTTAGCTGCCCGCAGTGCTGACGCACGTTATTGTTATTCTCAGAGTGGCCTCGGTCATGTGAATGGCCACCGACGTCCAGTTTATGCTTCGAAACAGATCACTGGCAGTAAGAGTTAGCTGTCCACAGTGCTGACGCACGTTATTGTTATTCTCAGAGTGGCCTCGGTCGTGTGAATGGCCACCGACGTCCAGTTTATGCTTCGAAACAGATCATTGGCAGTTAGAGTTAGCTGCCCGCAGTGCTGACGCACGTTATTGTTATTCTCAGAGTGGCCTCGGTCGTGTGAATGGCCACCGACGTCCAGTTTATGCTTCGAAACAGATCACTGGCAGTAAGAGTTAGCTGCCCGCAGTGCTGACGCACGTTATTGTTATTCTCAGAGTGGCCTCGGTCGTGTGAATGGCCACCGACGTCCAGTTTATGCTTCGAAACAGATCATTGGCAGTTAGAGTTAGCTGCCCGCAGTGCTGACGCACGTTATTGTTATTCTCAGAGTGGCCTCGGTCGTGTGAATGGCCACCGACGTCCAGTTTATGCTTCGAAACAGATCACTGGCAGTTAGAGTTAGCTGCCCGCAGTGCTGACGCACGTTATTGTTATTCTCAGAGTGGCCTCGGTCGTGTGAATGGCCACCGACGTCCAGTTTATGCTTCGAAACAGATCATTGGCAGTTAGAGTTAGCTGCCCGCAGTGCTGACGCACGTTATTGTTATTCTCAGAGTGGCCTCGGTCATGTGAATGGCCACCGACGTCCAGTTTATGCTTCGAAACAGATCATTGGCAGTTAGAGTTAGCTGCCCACAGTGCTGACGCACGTTATTGTTATTCTCAGAGTGGCCTCGGTCGTGTGAATGGCCACCGACGTCCAGTTTATGCTTCGAAACAGATCATTGGCAGTTAGAGTTAGCTGCCCGCAGTGCTGACGCACGTTATTGTTATTCTCAGAGTGGCCTCGGTCGTGTGAATGGCCACCGACGTCCAGTTTATGCTTCGAAACAGATCACTGGCAGTTAGAGTTAGCTGCCCACAGTGCTGACGCACGTTATTGTTATTCTCAGAGTGGCCTCGGTCGTGTGAATGGCCACCGACGTCCAGTTTATGCTTCGAAACAGATCATTGGCAGTTAGAGTTAGCTGCCCGCAGTGCTGACGCACGTTATTGTTATTCTCAGAGTGGCCTCGGTCGTGTGAATGGCCACCGACGTCCAGTTTATGCTTCGAAACAGATCATTGGCAGTTAGAGTTAGCTGCCCGCAGTGCTGACGCACGTTATTGTTATTCTCAGAGTGGCCTCGGTCGTGTGAATGGCCACCGACGTCCAGTTTATGCTTCGAAACAGATCATTGGCAGTTAGAGTTAGCTGCCCGCAGTGCTGACGCACGTTATTGTTATTCTCAGAGTGGCCTCGGTCGTGTGAATGGCCACCGACGTCCAGTTTATGCTTCGAAACAGATCACTGGCAGTAAGAGTTAGCTGCCCACAGTGCTGACGCACGTTATTGTTATTCTCAGAGTGGCCTCGGTCGTGTGAATGGCCACCGACGTCCAGTTTATGCTTCGAAACAGATCATTGGCAGTTAGAGTTAGCTGCCCGCAGTGCTGACGCACGTTATTGTTATTCTCAGAGTGGCCTCGGTCGTGTGAATGGCCACCGACGTCCAGTTTATGCTTCGAAACAGATCATTGGCAGTTAGAGTTAGCTGCCCACAGTGCTGACACACGTTATTGTTATTCTCAGAGTGGCCTCGGTCGTGTGAATGGCCACCGACGTCCAGTTTATGCTTCGAAACAGATCATTGGCAGTTAGAGTTAGCTGCCCGCAGTGCTGACGCACGTTATTGTTATTCTCAGAGTGGCCTCGGTCGTGTGAATGGCCACCGACGTCCAGTTTATGCTTCGAAACAGATCATTGGCAGTTAGAGTTAGCTGCCCGCAGTGCTGACGCACGTTATTGTTATTTTCAGAGTGGCCTCGGTCGTGTGAATGGCCACCGACGTCCAGTTTATGCTTCGAAACAGATCATTGGCAGTTAGAGTTAGCTGCCCGCAGTGCTGACGCACGTTATTGTTATTCTCAGAGTGGCCTCGGTCGTGTGAATGGCCACCGACGTCCAGTTTATGCTTCGAAACAGATCATTGGCAGTTAGAGTTAGCTGCCCGCAGTGCTGACGCACGTTATTGTTATTCTCAGAGTGGCCTCGGTCGTGTGAATGGCCACCGACGTCCAGTTTATGCTTCGAAACAGATCATTGGCAGTTAGAGTTAGCTGCCCACAGTGCTGACGCACGTTATTGTTATTCTCAGAGTGGCCTCGGTCGTGTGAATGGCCACCGACGTCCAGTTTATGCTTCGAAACAGATCACTGGCAGTAAGAGTTAGCTGTCCGCAGTGCTGACGCACGTTATTGTTATTCTCAGAGTGGCCTCGGTCATGTGAATGGCCACCGACGTCCAGTTTATGCTTCGAAACAGATCATTGGCAGTTAGAGTTAGCTGCCCGCAGTGCTGACGCACGTTATTGTTATTCTCAGAGTGGCCTCGGTCGTGTGAATGGCCACCGACGTCCAGTTTATGCTTCGAAACAGATCATTGGCAGTTAGAGTTAGCTGCCCGCAGTGCTGACGCACGTTATTGTTATTCTCAGAGTGGCCTCGGTCGTGTGAATGGCCACCGACGTCCAGTTTATGCTTCGAAACAGATCATTGGCAGTTAGAGTTAGCTGCCCGCAGTGCTGACGCACGTTATTGTTATTCTCAGAGTGGCCTCGGTCGTGTGAATGGCCACCGACGTCCAGTTTATGCTTCGAAACAGATCATTGGCAGTTAGAGTTAGCTGCCCACAGTGCTGACGCACGTTATTGTTATTCTCAGAGTGGCCTCGGTCGTGTGAATGGCCACCGACGTCCAGTTTATGCTTCGAAACAGATCATTGGCAGTTAGAGTTAGCTGCCCGCAGTGCTGACGCACGTTATTGTTATTCTCAGAGTGGCCTCGGTCGTGTGAATGGCCACCGACGTCCAGTTTATGCTTCGAAACAGATCATTGGCAGTTAGAGTTAGCTGCCCACAGTGCTGACGCACGTTATTGTTATTCTCAGAGTGGCCTCGGTCGTGTGAATGGCCACCGACGTCCAGTTTATGCTTCGAAACAGATCATTGGCAGTTAGAGTTAGCTGCCCGCAGTGCTGACGCACGTTATTGTTATTCTCAGAGTGGCCTCGGTCGTGTGAATGGCCACCGACGTCCAGTTTATGCTTCGAAACAGATCATTGGCAGTTAGAGTTAGCTGCCCGCAGTGCTGACGCACGTTATTGTTATTCTCAGAGTGGCCTCGGTCGTGTGAATGGCCACCGACGTCCAGTTTATGCTTCGAAACAGATCATTGGCAGTTAGAGTTAGCTGCCCGCAGTGCTGACGCACGTTATTGTTATTCTCAGAGTGGCCTCGGTCGTGTGAATGGCCACCGACGTCCAGTTTATGCTTCGAAACAGATCATTGGCAGTTAGAGTTAGCTGCCCGCAGTGCTGACGCACGTTATTGTTATTCTCAGAGTGGCCTCGGTCGTGTGAATGGCCACCGACGTCCAGTTTATGCTTCGAAACAGATCATTGGCAGTTAGAGTTAGCTGCCCACAGTGCTGACGCACGTTATTGTTATTCTCAGAGTGGCCTCGGTCGTGTGAATGGCCACCGACGTCCAGTTTATGCTTCGAAACAGATCATTGGCAGTTAGAGTTAGCTGCCCGCAGTGCTGACGCACGTTATTGTTATTCTCAGAGTGGCCTCGGTCGTGTGAATGGCCACCGACGTCCAGTTTATGCTTCGAAACAGATCACTGGCAGTTAGAGTTAGCTGCCCGCAGTGCTGACGCACGTTATTGTTATTCTCAGAGTGGCCTCGGTCGTGTGAATGGCCACCGACGTCCAGTTTATGCTTCGAAACAGATCATTGGCAGTTAGAGTTAGCTGCCCGCAGTGCTGACGCACGTTATTGTTATTCTCAGAGTGGCCTCGGTCGTGTGAATGGCCACCGACGTCCAGTTTATGCTTCGAAACAGATCATTGGCAGTTAGAGTTAGCTGCCCACAGTGCTGACGCACGTTATTGTTATTCTCAGAGTGGCCTCGGTCGTGTGAATGGCCACCGACGTCCAGTTTATGCTTCGAAACAGATCATTGGCAGTTAGAGTTAGCTGCCCGCAGTGCTGACGCACGTTATTGTTATTCTCAGAGTGGCCTCGGTCGTGTGAATGGCCACCGACGTCCAGTTTATGCTTCGAAACAGATCATTGGCAGTTAGAGTTAGCTGCCCGCAGTGCTGACGCACGTTATTGTTATTCTCAGAGTGGCCTCGGTCGTGTGAATGGCCACCGACGTCCAGTTTATGCTTCGAAACAGATCACTGGCAGTTAGAGTTAGCTGCCCACAGTGCTGACGCACGTTATTGTTATTCTCAGAGTGGCCTCGGTCATGTGAATGGCCACCGACGTCCAGTTTATGCTTCGAAACAGATCATTGGCAGTTAGAGTTAGCTGCCCGCAGTGCTGACGCACGTTATTGTTATTCTCAGAGTGGCCTCGGTCGTGTGAATGGCCACCGACGTCCAGTTTATGCTTCGAAACAGATCATTGGCAGTTAGAGTTAGCTGCCCGCAGTGCTGACGCACGTTATTGTTATTCTCAGAGTGGCCTCGGTCGTGTGAATGGCCACCGACGTCCAGTTTATGCTTCGAAACAGATCATTGGCAGTTAGAGTTAGCTGCCCGCAGTGCTGACGCACGTTATTGTTATTCTCAGAGTGGCCTCGGTCGTGTGAATGGCCACCGACGTCCAGTTTATGCTTCGAAACAGATCACTGGCAGTTAGAGTTAGCTGCCCACAGTGCTGACGCACGTTATTGTTATTCTCAGAGTGGCCTCGGTCGTGTGAATGGCCACCGACGTCCAGTTTATGCTTCGAAACAGATCATTGGCAGTTAGAGTTAGCTGCCCGCAGTGCTGACGCACGTTATTGTTATTCTCAGAGTGGCCTCGGTCGTGTGAATGGCCACCGACGTCCAGTTTATGCTTCGAAACAGATCATTGGCAGTTAGAGTTAGCTGCCCGCAGTGCTGACGCACGTTATTGTTATTCTCAGAGTGGCCTCGGTCGTGTGAATGGCCACCGACGTCCAGTTTATGCTTCGAAACAGATCATTGGCAGTTAGAGTTAGCTGCCCGCAGTGCTGACGCACGTTATTGTTATTCTCAGAGTGGCCTCGGTCGTGTGAATGGCCACCGACGTCCAGTTTATGCTTCGAAACAGATCATTGGCAGTTAGAGTTAGCTGCCCGCAGTGCTGACGCACGTTATTGTTATTCTCAGAGTGGCCTCGGTCGTGTGAATGGCCACCGACGTCCAGTTTATGCTTCGAAACAGATCATTGGCAGTTAGAGTTAGCTGCCCGCAGTGCTGACGCACGTTATTGTTATTCTCAGAGTGGCCTCGGTCGTGTGAATGGCCACCGACGTCCAGTTTATGCTTCGAAACAGATCACTGGCAGTTAGAGTTAGCTGCCCGCAGTGCTGACGCACGTTATTGTTATTCTCAGAGTGGCCTCGGTCGTGTGAATGGCCACCGACGTCCAGTTTATGCTTCGAAACAGATCATTGGCAGTTAGAGTTAGCTGCCCGCAGTGCTGACGCACGTTATTGTTATTCTCAGAGTGGCCTCGGTCGTGTGAATGGCCACCGACGTCCAGTTTATGCTTCGAAACAGATCATTGGCAGTTAGAGTTAGCTGCCCGCAGTGCTGACGCACGTTATTGTTATTCTCAGAGTGGCCTCGGTCGTGTGAATGGCCACCGACGTCCAGTTTATGCTTCGAAACAGATCATTGGCAGTTAGAGTTAGCTGCCCGCAGTGCTGACGCACGTTATTGTTATTCTCAGAGTGGCCTCGGTCGTGTGAATGGCCACCGACGTCCAGTTTATGCTTCGAAACAGATCACTGGCAGTTAGAGTTAGCTGCCCACAGTGCTGACGCACGTTATTGTTATTCTCAGAGTGGCCTCGGTCGTGTGAATGGCCACCGACGTCCAGTTTATGCTTCGAAACAGATCATTGGCAGTTAGAGTTAGCTGCCCACAGTGCTGACGCACGTTATTGTTATTCTCAGAGTGGCCTCGGTCGTGTGAATGGCCACCGACGTCCAGTTTATGCTTCGAAACAGATCATTGGCAGTTAGAGTTAGCTGCCCACAGTGCTGACGCACGTTATTGTTATTCTCAGAGTGGCCTCGGTCGTGTGAATGGCCACCGACGTCCAGTTTATGCTTCGAAACAGATCACTGGCAGTTAGAGTTAGCTGCCCGCAGTGCTGACGCACGTTATTGTTATTCTCAGAGTGGCCTCGGTCGTGTGAATGGCCACCGACGTCCAGTTTATGCTTCGAAACAGATCATTGGCAGTTAGAGTTAGCTGCCCGCAGTGCTGACGCACGTTATTGTTATTCTCAGAGTGGCCTCGGTCGTGTGAATGGCCACCGACGTCCAGTTTATGCTTCGAAACAGATCATTGGCAGTTAGAGTTAGCTGCCCGCAGTGCTGACGCACGTTATTGTTATTCTCAGAGTGGCCTCGGTCGTGTGAATGGCCACCGACGTCCAGTTTATGCTTCGAAACAGATCATTGGCAGTTAGAGTTAGCTGCCCGCAGTGCTGACGCACGTTATTGTTATTCTCAGAGTGGCCTCGGTCGTGTGAATGGCCACCGACGTCCAGTTTATGCTTCGAAACAGATCATTGGCAGTTAGAGTTAGCTGCCCACAGTGCTGACGCACGTTATTGTTATTCTCAGAGTGGCCTCGGTCGTGTGAATGGCCACCGACGTCCAGTTTATGCTTCGAAACAGATCATTGGCAGTTAGAGTTAGCTGCCCGCAGTGCTGACGCACGTTATTGTTATTCTCAGAGTGGCCTCGGTCGTGTGAATGGCCACCGACGTCCAGTTTATGCTTCGAAACAGATCATTGGCAGTTAGAGTTAGCTGCCCGCAGTGCTGACGCACGTTATTGTTATTCTCAGAGTGGCCTCGGTCGTGTGAATGGCCACCGACGTCCAGTTTATGCTTCGAAACAGATCATTGGCAGTTAGAGTTAGCTGCCCGCAGTGCTGACGCACGTTATTGTTATTCTCAGAGTGGCCTCGGTCGTGTGAATGGCCACCGACGTCCAGTTTATGCTTCGAAACAGATCATTGGCAGTTAGAGTTAGCTGCCCGCAGTGCTGACGCACGTTATTGTTATTCTCAGAGTGGCCTCGGTCGTGTGAATGGCCACCGACGTCCAGTTTATGCTTCGAAACAGATCATTGGCAGTTAGAGTTAGCTGCCCGCAGTGCTGACGCACGTTATTGTTATTCTCAGAGTGGCCTCGGTCGTGTGAATGGCCACCGACGTCCAGTTTATGCTTCGAAACAGATCATTGGCAGTTAGAGTTAGCTGCCCGCAGTGCTGACGCACGTTATTGTTATTCTCAGAGTGGCCTCGGTCGTGTGAATGGCCACCGACGTCCAGTTTATGCTTCGAAACAGATCATTGGCAGTTAGAGTTAGCTGCCCGCAGTGCTGACGCACGTTATTGTTATTCTCAGAGTGGCCTCGGTCGTGTGAATGGCCACCGACGTCCAGTTTATGCTTCGAAACAGATCATTGGCAGTTAGAGTTAGCTGCCCGCAGTGCTGACGCACGTTATTGTTATTCTCAGAGTGGCCTCGGTCGTGTGAATGGCCACCGACGTCCAGTTTATGCTTCGAAACAGATCACTGGCAGTTAGAGTTAGCTGCCCGCAGTGCTGACGCACGTTATTGTTATTCTCAGAGTGGCCTCGGTCGTGTGAATGGCCACCGACGTCCAGTTTATGCTTCGAAACAGATCATTGGCAGTTAGAGTTAGCTGCCCGCAGTGCTGACGCACGTTATTGTTATTCTCAGAGTGGCCTCGGTCGTGTGAATGGCCACCGACGTCCAGTTTATGCTTCGAAACAGATCATTGGCAGTTAGAGTTAGCTGCCCGCAGTGCTGACGCACGTTATTGTTATTCTCAGAGTGGCCTCGGTCGTGTGAATGGCCACCGACGTCCAGTTTATGCTTCGAAACAGATCATTGGCAGTTAGAGTTAGCTGCCCGCAGTGCTGACGCACGTTATTGTTATTCTCAGAGTGGCCTCGGTCGTGTGAATGGCCACCGACGTCCAGTTTATGCTTCGAAACAGATCATTGGCAGTTAGAGTTAGCTGCCCGCAGTGCTGACGCACGTTATTGTTATTCTCAGAGTGGCCTCGGTCGTGTGAATGGCCACCGACGTCC
The DNA here is from genome assembly GCA_037355805.1 of Ixodes ricinus. Taxonomy (NCBI): domain Eukaryota; kingdom Metazoa; phylum Arthropoda; class Arachnida; order Ixodida; family Ixodidae; genus Ixodes; species Ixodes ricinus. The sequence goes on along the minus strand of JAZHYW010007777.1, from coordinate 7,710 downwards.
AGTTTATGCTTCGAAACAGATCATTGGCAGTTAGAGTTAGCTGCCCGCAGTGCTGACGCACGTTATTGTTATTCTCAGAGTGGCCTCGGTCGTGTGAATGGCCACCGACGTCCAGTTTATGCTTCGAAACAGATCATTGGCAGTTAGAGTTAGCTGCCCGCAGTGCTGACGCACGTTATTGTTATTCTCAGAGTGGCCTCGGTCGTGTGAATGGCCACCGACGTCCAGTTTATGCTTCGAAACAGATCATTGGCAGTTAGAGTTAGCTGCCCGCAGTGCTGACGCACGTTATTGTTATTCTCAGAGTGGCCTCGGTCGTGTGAATGGCCACCGACGTCCAGTTTATGCTTCGAAACAGATCATTGGCAGTTAGAGTTAGCTGCCCGCAGTGCTGACGCACGTTATTGTTATTCTCAGAGTGGCCTCGGTCGTGTGAATGGCCACCGACGTCCAGTTTATGCTTCGAAACAGATCATTGGCAGTTAGAGTTAGCTGCCCGCAGTGCTGACGCACGTTATTGTTATTCTCAGAGTGGCCTCGGTCGTGTGAATGGCCACCGACGTCCAGTTTATGCTTCGAAACAGATCATTGGCAGTTAGAGTTAGCTGCCCGCAGTGCTGACGCACGTTATTGTTATTCTCAGAGTGGCCTCGGTCGTGTGAATGGCCACCGACGTCCAGTTTATGCTTCGAAACAGATCATTGGCAGTTAGAGTTAGCTGCCCGCAGTGCTGACGCACGTTATTGTTATTCTCAGAGTGGCCTCGGTCGTGTGAATGGCCACCGACGTCCAGTTTATGCTTCGAAACAGATCATTGGCAGTTAGAGTTAGCTGCCCGCAGTGCTGACGCACGTTATTGTTATTCTCAGAGTGGCCTCGGTCGTGTGAATGGCCACCGACGTCCAGTTTATGCTTCGAAACAGATCATTGGCAGTTAGAGTTAGCTGCCCGCAGTGCTGACGCACGTTATTGTTATTCTCAGAGTGGCCTCGGTCGTGTGAATGGCCACCGACGTCCAGTTTATGCTTCGAAACAGATCATTGGCAGTTAGAGTTAGCTGCCCGCAGTGCTGACGCACGTTATTGTTATTCTCAGAGTGGCCTCGGTCGTGTGAATGGCCACCGACGTCCAGTTTATGCTTCGAAACAGATCATTGGCAGTTAGAGTTAGCTGCCCGCAGTGCTGACGCACGTTATTGTTATTCTCAGAGTGGCCTCGGTCGTGTGAATGGCCACCGACGTCCAGTTTATGCTTCGAAACAGATCATTGGCAGTTAGAGTTAGCTGCCCGCAGTGCTGACGCACGTTATTGTTATTCTCAGAGTGGCCTCGGTCGTGTGAATGGCCACCGACGTCCAGTTTATGCTTCGAAACAGATCATTGGCAGTTAGAGTTAGCTGCCCGCAGTGCTGACGCACGTTATTGTTATTCTCAGAGTGGCCTCGGTCGTGTGAATGGCCACCGACGTCCAGTTTATGCTTCGAAACAGATCATTGGCAGTTAGAGTTAGCTGCCCGCAGTGCTGACGCACGTTATTGTTATTCTCAGAGTGGCCTCGGTCGTGTGAATGGCCACCGACGTTCAGTTTATGCTTCGAAACAGATCATTGGCAGTTAGAGTTAGCTGCCCGCAGTGCTGACGCACGTTATTGTTATTCTCAGAGTGGCCTCGGTCGTGTGAATGGCCACCGACGTCCAGTTTATGCTTCGAAACAGATCATTGGCAGTTAGAGTTAGCTGCCCGCAGTGCTGACGCACGTTATTGTTATTTTCAGAGTGGCCTCGGTCGTGTGAATGGCCACCGACGTCCAGTTTATGCTTCGAAACAGATCATTGGCAGTTAGAGTTAGCTGCCCGCAGTGCTGACGCACGTTATTGTTATTCTCAGAGTGGCCTCGGTCGTGTGAATGGCCACCGACGTCCAGTTTATGCTTCGAAACAGATCATTGGCAGTTAGAGTTAGCTGCCCGCAGTGCTGACGCACGTTATTGTTATTCTCAGAGTGGCCTCGGTCGTGTGAATGGCCACCGACGTCCAGTTTATGCTTCGAAACAGATCATTGGCAGTTAGAGTTAGCTGCCCGCAGTGCTGACGCACGTTATTGTTATTCTCAGAGTGGCCTCGGTCGTGTGAATGGCCACCGACGTCCAGTTTATGCTTCGAAACAGATCATTGGCAGTTAGAGTTAGCTGCCCGCAGTGCTGACGCACGTTATTGTTATTCTCAGAGTGGCCTCGGTCGTGTGAATGGCCACCGACGTCAAGTTTATGCTTCGAAACAGATCATTGGCAGTTAGAGTTAGCTGCCCGCAGTGCTGACGCACGTTATTGTTATTCTCAGAGTGGCCTCGGTCGTGTGAATGGCCACCGACGTCCAGTTTATGCTTCGAAACAGATCATTGGCAGTTAGAGTTAGCTGCCCGCAGTGCTGACGCACGTTATTGTTATTCTCAGAGTGGCCTCGGTCGTGTGAATGGCCACCGACGTCCAGTTTATGCTTCGAAACAGATCATTGGCAGTTAGAGTTAGCTGCCCGCAGTGCTGACGCACGTTATTGTTATTCTCAGAGTGGCCTCGGTCGTGTGAATGGCCACCGACGTCCAGTTTATGCTTCGAAACAGATCATTGGCAGTTAGAGTTAGCTGCCCGCAGTGCTGACGCACGTTATTGTTATTCTCAGAGTGGCCTCGGTCGTGTGAATGGCCACCGACGTTCAGTTTATGCTTCGAAACAGATCATTGGCAGTTAGAGTTAGCTGCCCGCAGTGCTGACGCACGTTATTGTTATTCTCAGAGTGGCCTCGGTCGTGTGAATGGCCACCGACGTCCAGTTTATGCTTCGAAACAGATCATTGGCAGTTAGAGTTAGCTGCCCGCAGTGCTGACGCACGTTATTGTTATTCTCAGAGTGGCCTCGGTCGTGTGAATGGCCACCGACGTCCAGTTTATGCTTCGAAACAGATCATTGGCAGTTAGAGTTAGCTGCCCGCAGTGCTGACGCACGTTATTGTTATTCTCAGAGTGGCCTCGGTCGTGTGAATGGCCACCGACGTCCAGTTTATGCTTCGAAACAGATCATTGGCAGTTAGAGTTAGCTGCCCGCAGTGCTGACGCACGTTATTGTTATTCTCAGAGTGGCCTCGGTCGTGTGAATGGCCACCGACGTCCAGTTTATGCTTCGAAACAGATCATTGGCAGTTAGAGTTAGCTGCCCGCAGTGCTGACGCACGTTATTGTTATTCTCAGAGTGGCCTCGGTCGTGTGAATGGCCACCGACGTCCAGTTTATGCTTCGAAACAGATCATTGGCAGTTAGAGTTAGCTGCCCGCAGTGCTGACGCACGTTATTGTTATTCTCAGAGTGGCCTCGGTCGTGTGAATGGCCACCGACGTCCAGTTTATGCTTCGAAACAGATCATTGGCAGTTAGAGTTAGCTGCCCGCAGTGCTGACGCACGTTATTGTTATTCTCAGAGTGGCCTCGGTCATGTGAATGGCCACCGACGTCCAGTTTATGCTTCGAAACAGATCATTGGCAGTTAGAGTTAGCTGCCCGCAGTGCTGACGCACGTTATTGTTATTTTCAGAGTGGCCTCGGTCGTGTGAATGGCCACCGACGTCCAGTTTATGCTTCGAAACAGATCATTGGCAGTTAGAGTTAGCTGCCCGCAGTGCTGACGCACGTTATTGTTATTCTCAGAGTGGCCTCGGTCGTGTGAATGGCCACCGACGTCCAGTTTATGCTTCGAAACAGATCATTGGCAGTTAGAGTTAGCTGCCCGCAGTGCTGACGCACGTTATTGTTATTCTCAGAGTGGCCTCGGTCGTGTGAATGGCCACCGACGTCCAGTTTATGCTTCGAAACAGATCATTGGCAGTTAGAGTTAGCTGCCCGCAGTGCTGACGCACGTTATTGTTATTCTCAGAGTGGCCTCGGTCGTGTGAATGGCCACCGACGTCCAGTTTATGCTTCGAAACAGATCATTGGCAGTTAGAGTTAGCTGCCCGCAGTGCTGACGCACGTTATTGTTATTCTCAGAGTGGCCTCGGTCGTGTGAATGGCCACCGACGTCCAGTTTATGCTTCGAAACAGATCATTGGCAGTTAGAGTTAGCTGCCCGCAGTGCTGACGCACGTTATTGTTATTCTCAGAGTGGCCTCGGTCGTGTGAATGGCCACCGACGTCCAGTTTATGCTTCGAAACAGATCATTGGCAGTTAGAGTTAGCTGCCCGCAGTGCTGACGCACGTTATTGTTATTCTCAGAGTGGCCTCGGTCGTGTGAATGGCCACCGACGTCCAGTTTATGCTTCGAAACAGATCATTGGCAGTTAGAGTTAGCTGCCCGCAGTGCTGACGCACGTTATTGTTATTCTCAGAGTGGCCTCGGTCGTGTGAATGGCCACCGACGTCCAGTTTATGCTTCGAAACAGATCATTGGCAGTTAGAGTTAGCTGCCCGCAGTGCTGACGCACGTTATTGTTATTCTCAGAGTGGCCTCGGTCGTGTGAATGGCCACCGACGTCCAGTTTATGCTTCGAAACAGATCATTGGCAGTTAGAGTTAGCTGCCCGCAGTGCTGACGCACGTTATTGTTATTTTCAGAGTGGCCTCGGTCGTGTGAATGGCCACCGACGTCCAGTTTATGCTTCGAAACAGATCATTGGCAGTTAGAGTTAGCTGCCCGCAGTGCTGACGCACGTTATTGTTATTCTCAGAGTGGCCTCGGTCGTGTGAATGGCCACCGACGTCCAGTTTATGCTTCGAAACAGATCATTGGCAGTTAGAGTTAGCTGCCCGCAGTGCTGACGCACGTTATTGTTATTCTCAGAGTGGCCTCGGTCGTGTGAATGGCCACCGACGTCCAGTTTATGCTTCGAAACAGATCATTGGCAGTTAGAGTTAGCTGCCCGCAGTGCTGACGCACGTTATTGTTATTCTCAGAGTGGCCTCGGTCGTGTGAATGGCCACCGACGTCCAGTTTATGCTTCGAAACAGATCATTGGCAGTTAGAGTTAGCTGCCCGCAGTGCTGACGCACGTTATTGTTATTCTCAGAGTGGCCTCGGTCGTGTGAATGGCCACCGACGTCCAGTTTATGCTTCGAAACAGATCATTGGCAGTTAGAGTTAGCTGCCCGCAGTGCTGACGCACGTTATTGTTATTCTCAGAGTGGCCTCGGTCGTGTGAATGGCCACCGACGTCAAGTTTATGCTTCGAAACAGATCATTGGCAGTTAGAGTTAGCTGCCCGCAGTGCTGACGCACGTTATTGTTATTTTCAGAGTGGCCTCGGTCGTGTGAATGGCCACCGACGTCCAGTTTATGCTTCGAAACAGATCATTGGCAGTAAGAGTTAGCTGCCCACAGTGCTGACGCACGTTATTGTTATTCTCAGAGTGGCCTCGGTCGTGTGAATGGCCACCGACGTCCAGTTTATGCTTCGAAACAGATCATTGGCAGTTAGAGTTAGCTGCCCGCAGTGCTGACGCACGTTATTGTTATTCTCAGAGTGGCCTCGGTCGTGTGAATGGCCACCGACGTCCAGTTTATGCTTCGAAACAGATCATTGGCAGTTAGAGTTAGCTGCCCACAGTGCTGACGCACGTTATTGTTATTTTCAGAGTGGCCTCGGTCGTGTGAATGGCCACCGACGTTCAGTTTATGCTTCGAAACAGATCATTGGCAGTTAGAGTTAGCTGCCCGCAGTGCTGACGCACGTTATTGTTATTCTCAGAGTGGCCTCGGTCGTGTGAATGGCCACCGACGTCCAGTTTATGCTTCGAAACAGATCATTGGCAGTTAGAGTTAGCTGCCCGCAGTGCTGACGCACGTTATTGTTATTCTCAGAGTGGCCTCGGTCGTGTGAATGGCCACCGACGTCCAGTTTATGCTTCGAAACAGATCATTGGCAGTTAGAGTTAGCTGCCCGCAGTGCTGACGCACGTTATTGTTATTCTCAGAGTGGCCTCGGTCGTGTGAATGGCCACCGACGTCCAGTTTATGCTTCGAAACAGATCATTGGCAGTTAGAGTTAGCTGCCCGCAGTGCTGACGCACGTTATTGTTATTCTCAGAGTGGCCTCGGTCGTGTGAATGGCCACCGACGTCCAGTTTATGCTTCGAAACAGATCATTGGCAGTTAGAGTTAGCTGCCCACAGTGCTGACGCACGTTATTGTTATTTTCAGAGTGGCCTCGGTCGTGTGAATGGCCACCGACGTTCAGTTTATGCTTCGAAACAGATCATTGGCAGTTAGAGTTAGCTGCCCGCAGTGCTGACGCACGTTATTGTTATTCTCAGAGTGGCCTCGGTCGTGTGAATGGCCACCGACGTCCAGTTTATGCTTCGAAACAGATCATTGGCAGTTAGAGTTAGCTGCCCGCAGTGCTGACGCACGTTATTGTTATTCTCAGAGTGGCCTCGGTCGTGTGAATGGCCACCGACGTCCAGTTTATGCTTCGAAACAGATCACTGGCAGTTAGAGTTAGCTGCCCGCAGTGCTGACGCACGTTATTGTTATTCTCAGAGTGGCCTCGGTCGCGTGAATGGCCACCGACGTCCAGTTTATGCTTCGAAACAGATCACTGGCAGTAAGAGTTAGCTGCCCACAGTGCTGACACACGTTATTGTTATTCTCAGAGTGGCCTCGGTCGTGTGAATGGCCACCGACGTCCAGTTTATGCTTCGAAACAGATCATTGGCAGTTAGAGTTAGCTGCCCGCAGTGCTGACGCACGTTATTGTTATTCTCAGAGTGGCCTCGGTCGTGTGAATGGCGACCGACGTCAAGTTTATGCTTCGAAACAGATCATTGGCAGTTAGAGTTAGCTGCCCACAGTGCTGACGCACATTACTGTTATTTTCAGAGTGGCCTCGGTCGCGTGAATGGCCACAGACGTCCAGTTTATGCTTCGAAACAGATCATTGGCAGTTAGAGTTAGCTGCCCACAGTGCTGACACACGTTATTGTTGTTTTCAGAGGGGCCTCGGTCATGTGAATGACCACAGGCGTTCCCGTTTAGCTTCAAAACAAGAGCACTGGTAGTTACGATTTCGCTCTCCGCTGTGCTAACACACGGTTTTGTTATTCTCAGAGTGGCCTCAGTCGTGTGAATGGCCACAGATGTCCCATTGATCCTTTAAAGCAGAGCACTGGCAGTGATCTGTTGTTGTTTTTCTAGACAAAAAGAGCTTATTTGCAATCAAAATTCTATTTGTTGCGTAGCAAAGATGTTTGGACAGCGGGAAGGGCCAATATGGCATCTGATGTCTTTGCCGTAGATGGGCTGCAAACTTTTGTTTTCGCGAAGTTGAAATCTATACTTGTGATTCATGGCACAGTGCAATGTATAGACCAGCTTAGACATTATCGCTACAAAAATAAAATGTTTGTCTGGTGGCTGCATATCGAAATGTTATACGGCAACGAGCAGAGAAGCATGACAACATGAGACAAGGGAGGTCAGTGGTGGACAAGAACAACGATCCGATTTTAAAGCATATGAGTGGTCCTTGAAAGGACCGTTTTGTGCTCCGAGATGTTCCACGCTTTCTCCATAATGGTGGCGTTAAGCTTCGTCAAAGGGCTCGACACCAGACAGGTCACTCTCGGATGGGGTGTCCTCTCCATCCAGCTGGATGACGATGGGCTGGATGTGGGCACTTGTGGCATCGCCTCGTCGGAACGTTGCTTCGATGTCAAAACGTGCCTGACAGCA
>JAZHYW010007775.1:0-14836 GCA_037355805.1 Ixodes ricinus | reverse complement strand
CTTCGTTCGGTTACGTATTACTTACGAAAGTCACAAGGGCCCCAGGTTCCGGATGACCTAGCTACGCCATGATCCCTTCAGGTCTTCAAGTTACACCTGCGTTAGAGAGCACGAAGTCCGAAATCGTCGGCAAGCAGCGGCACGTCACGACTTACTGCTCATCGAACCAAATCGTATCCACCAGCTGTGGGCTCTGCCATCTTACCGGCGACGTCACGGCTCTTATGAGGTCAAGTGACACGTAGTCGCTTTTGCGTAAAGCAAGGCGGCAACCCGGGGGGGGGGTGGGGGGAGCTGGCCACTTTCGAATTTCTGGTTTATCTCCCTAAAGGCCCTGTCACACTGAGGCAACAGTTGGACAACTCTATCCGGCAACACGAGGAAATCGTGTTGCCGGCGACCCTGTCACATCGCGGCAACAACAACAGTCGGGCAACATGTTGCTGCCGCCCGGCAACCGTGTTGCCCGATTTGTTGTCCGACAACCCTGTCACACCGCGCTGACGGCGAGGACAACACGGGGAACACTCCGCCATCTTGATTGTTTACCTTCGTTCGTGTGCGGCGCGGAGTCGCTGGAAATGTGACTCTACAAAGTGCTAGTGCGTTCGAAGGGCCGGAAATTACCACGGGACGACATCAACCAGTGACTGTGATTAGAAAACTTGACACGGGGAGTATTTTCCACCCTTTATTTTATCAAAATGTTCTTCATTCGCTGACAAAGCAGATAGCCCTAACCGAGGAAAGTGACATCGCTGATATATGTTCGGGATTTACGCCACCGTATGAAGTGTTTCTGTCCGGTTCTTTCTTTCATGCAATTCCTATTTCTACTGTAAAATTGAGTTAGCACCGGCAGTACCCCAAAGCGTCTTTTGTAGCGTGGTGTTGAGCTGAACTGACAGTGCTTCAAAACTGCGACACCGACACGATCGGCCTTCATAACAATCGGTGGAATAAATATTTTTCAACGCTGTCTATTTGCCTACCGCCTGCTATGTGATCGCTTCATTCCCCAAAACGTCCTGGGTATTTTTGAAACAAATCAGGTGTCTGGTAGCGGCTGTTTCCAAGTTCCAAGCATCAACAATCATGATCAGAGTGGTCGTTTTAATGCTTCGATTTTTTAATCTTTGCTTTCCTGGATTATTTTTATTATACTTTATCAGCGGGTGAGTAGGCATGCCATTTTATTTCACTAGCAGTAATGTGAGCTGGTCTCTCGGCAGTTCTAATTTCAACACCAGTCTGAACGTTCACGACCGTAGCTGTGACCATTTCGACAATCGCTTTCCGTAATTACGCAGTAAAAACATTAATCAAAATTATTTTAGCTGCACGCCAGCCTTAATTATTGTTAAATAACGTTTTCCACGCCTTCATTTAAAGGAATACTTCATACGGAAATTTGAAATATACCCATCGTGTTCAAAAATAGGTTGAATATGATCCACAACATCCGTAAATTACGATCGCACGTTTGTATTTTGAGCCTGCGTGGCTGTAGTTTTCGTTATAAACGGCTCAGCTCTGGCAAGCGCTCGGAGAACGGCCAGTGGAAAGCATGTGACATCCAACGCAATCGTGACGTAGTTCGTCTCGGGACGAGCAAAGCTACGGCGAGGCTGACGTCGAGAGGATGGCCTAGTCGTTCCAGCCACCGAAGCGGCTGCTTTTGCTACGAATTTTGAGTGACGGGCTAATCATTCTATAATCTTGTAGAAGTACAATAGCGACTGTCTGTGACACACAAACAGGGATTCTCGGGAAGAGGGCGAGTTCCTTCTTCCCCTCTTTGCTCGTCGTGGCCGGAGGCGAGACGACCGTTACCGTCACTAGCTGTCAAGTGTTCCTAGACGGGCATTACAAACGAGGATGCGGTAGCTGCCATCCACCAGGTGCTCTTTGCTAATCAAGTTATAGATTCGTTTGAAATAATTCGACTGTTCTCGTGACTTCTTTTAACACAAGATCTGGGTTTGTGTCGCGATGTGATAGCTTTCTAAACTCTCTCGAATCACATGCATAAGACAACAAAAAATTGAGCTGCCGCATAATTATTGTTGTAGTATCGCCTATTGAGTAAGACGTTATTGATAGGGGACTAGCTCTACCATCGAAGCTATCTATGTTGTCGTGTTGCCGGCCCGAAATTCGCTCAGCCAGCGATCAGGGCAACACACGTTGTCCAACACAAGTTGCTGCTGTTTTTGTTGCCTAAAGCTGTCATACCGAGGCAACATTTTAGTTGTCGTCCATGTTGTCGTGCTGTTGCCGCGATGTGACAGGTTTGTCGGACAACACGGGGAGCGAGCAACAAGTTGCCCGACTGTTGGACAACGTGTTGTGTTGCTGTTGCCGTCGTGTTGCCTCAGTGTGACAGGGCCTTAAGCCCTCTACCTCGTTGGGTGGCAAACAAAAACAACTAATGGCCGAACTTCCGGGGGAAGTATGTTACTTCCGGTCGGCTATTGTTTTCACTCGTTTTCGAAGTCCTGCAGTGAGTAGTGCATACCTTTAAAAATCTCACCGACGAGGATAGCTGTAGTACCTCCCGAAATTTACTTAAAGACAGAGCACGTTCTTCAAGGGAATGGCAAATCTGCCGAATATAGACCGACACGCGGAGCGGCTCTGTTTACCAACACGGCCGGAAGGCCGCGCATGCGCGGAAGCTATGTGGGCAAAAGCGGCCCGGCTCTCCGTGTTTTCGCCATTGCGTTGTGTGGCGTGCGCTCGTTGTTGACGTTGTAGGGACGCTTCTAGCTTTATTTGTGCGTCGTATTTCCTGACAACGTATGTCGTATGCTATGCCCGACTATTTGAGCTCGCTACCCGAGCCTGAACGGCAGCGGTATCGAAACAAACTGTGCGTGGACGGCGTTGCCTTCGAGGATCCGTACGCCGCAAACAAGGCCTGCTGGACTTCCGACGTGAAGTTGCTGCCACCGAAGTCGACGGCTCACGTCGTCGTTTATTTAGTTTTTTCGCCAAGCCAGTTCACGGCCGACAAGGTGCAGGCGTACAAATCTCTCGAGGCCTACGATTACTTCGAGTCGGTTTCCGCAATGCCGGCAGGATCAGCAGACTGTGGGTCTGCGGAAGTGTATTTATTAATTGATTAAATACACACAGCGTCTTCAAGTCAAGGTATGATATTTTTCCTACCCTCATGACCACAAGGCATGACAAGCAGTAACGCTTTGTCCTTTCTGCAGTCTTGGCGGTAACACGTTACAAGTAACGGCGTTACCAGGAACGCGTTACTTTTTTCAGTAACGTAGTAACCTACTCGTTACTTTTTCGACACAGTAACGGGTAACGTGCTTACGTTACTATTTCAAGTAACATAGTTACGTGACTCGTTACTACTTCCCAAGTCTTAAAGAAATTACACTTCAATTTTTATCCGTGTTTTTAGGCGTCAAGCCACGTGAATTTCTGAGTTTTCTGCGTTTTTCTTTGCGTTTTTTCTCGTGAGTATTTAGGTGAAACCGTAAAAAGAGATAAAGTAATTATGTTCAGTTTCTGCATGAACATAATGTTTCTTGATAGATGAGCTTATGCGTACCTGTATCATCAAAACAGTAAGACGTGTTAAATCATAATTTAAAAAGTAACGCAGAAATAACATGCGTTACTTTTTATTGGTAGCGGTAACGCGTTCCTTTTATTTTTAGGTAACGTAGCTCGGTAACGCGTAGCTTTTATTTGCAAGTAACGAGTAACGTATTTCGTTATTTATTTTCGGTAACGCCTACAACACTGCCGTTCTGTCGCCGATCCCCTTCTGCTTGGTAGCACGGGCGTAGCGAGCCTCCGACGAGCGCTTGGCCGGTGCTTTGTGCGCGAACACCGTGGGAACAAAATCCGGGTGGTCTCAATCAGACGACGGTTTCCCTGCACATAAGCAAGCCTCGAAACGGAGATTGAAATGGAAGCCGCATTTGCCTTCAAGAAAGTGCTTGCCGCACAAACGGTTGTTCGCGCGAGGCGACCATTCTTTTCGATCCACGGATATTATCCACCTTCTGTGCCTTTCAGAGTCTGCCGGGAACTTGTGGAAACTCACTCCGCTACGTTTTGCTGTACCTTTCGGTGCAATTAACGGCCACACAGCTTCGCGGCATGCTGAAATGCTATGACGCCCATGCGAAACGTGCGCCCTTCTGCCCACACCACCCGGCTCCGGCGCGATCGCAGCGCCGCCGCAGCTCCGTGACGTCAAGCCCGCGTGTCGGTCTATGCCTGAGAACGACACAGATAATTCAACATTTGCACATCACTGGAGTTTGTATTCAGAAACCATCACATGTTCGCGAGAGAAGGAAGTAGTGCAGCCCCCATGCAACAAATCTGCCTACACCGCCAGCCTCGTTTGACCTATTTATCCATGTGGGGGTTAGAGATCTTAGTGATTTCGGAGGCTCCACTGCTTCAGCGAACATGATTCTTGGTGGTGTTGACTCTGAAGGAGTAAAGGCCGGAGTGTGAATATGATGAGTATTCGGTTACTATACATCGAATATGTTTATTTCCATTTAATTACATGATTATTGATTCTTATCAATCGATTCCATAACAAGTTCTTTCTGCGACAGTCTCATGTCGGGTGTTCAGTCATAGTGCCTGTGCTTTTTGTCGGATGACGCTCCAGCTCCTGGCACGTCGGTGTTCAGTTTAATCGAGTGGCGACTTTGACTGACCTCATGGTCTTGCTGGCAGCCACCAGCAATCTTGTGATAATACGTCATGTGCCGCCACTGACATCCGATGCACTGAAGCTGCAGGGTTGACTGAGATGCCAGACTTGAAAAAATAGCTGTCCACAAATCACTTCACCAAGTAATCCGCAAATGTTTCTCGTAGTTTTTTGCACCAATGTAGCAAGTTCGGGCACGTGTTGCTTTCCTGGCTCTGCCCTTTGCTCTACTGTTGGCTTGATGACTGGCGACAATATTTGTTTGCTATTCAAGCCGCTTCACTTCCATTCCACAACGGAGATTTTTTTCTGCATGCCGCGACTACTGTAACTTGTGAAAGTCTCGTGTGGCACGGTGAAGTCGGGTGATGCTTGGTGTCCAGTTTTTGAGAACCATCAACCATTCTATTTTTTCTAGCCACCCAACGACATTCTCTGTCAAATTTGGGAGTCGTTGTGCAAGTGTCCCTCGTAGATTGGACACAGATAATTGAGGTCGGCAAATTATTATTGACCTTGGACGACGACCGACACCAAATCAACTGGCATTGCATTGTCCCTCGCCCGCTTTGTCATGCTTAGTGTAGAAGCATGTGTCGTGGATTACACTCCCGCCGAGGCGATGGGCACGTTAAGGAGGTAGGAATCGGGAGCTTCAGAGTAATGTCAACACCAGGGGCAGAGTCCGCCGAAGATACTCCTCAATGTCTTGTGGTCGCTCCCCGAGACGTGGTCGAGAGTCGTTCGGCGCGAACCCCCTGGCAGGCCAATTCATCTGAACGGATGCCTTCGGTAGATGTGGTCGGCCTCACAGCAGTGGTAGCAGAGTGGTCGGTCATCGGCCGGCCGTTCGCCACACGATCGTCTTTCTATGGTGTACGTTGTTCAGCAATAACATGCACTAGTTCTTTCTGGCGCCGGAAACACTGCGGCGTTGGGGTCTTCCGTCGAGTTCGCGTCGGGTACTAACGGGCAGCCGGTGGTGGTCGTCGTGCCATTGCGGCGTAGGCAACCCTCGGTTCATCAGATGCCGCTTTGTTGGCAGAGAGTCTCCAGCTAAAATGTCAGTTCAACTTTTTCCCGAACAACCTCGGCAATCGGAATAGAAACAGGGCGACTGGCGGCAGGAAGTAGCTTCTGGGCTCCTCCAGAACAACGTCATCGATGATGTCACGGATGCCTTTGAAGCTGGCGCTGAAGTTGCAGCTAAACGACTCGAGTGTAGAGACGCCGGAGAGTCGTTGAGAGTGACCATCTCGTGCCTGCAGGGCACATTTGATGTTTGAAGCCTCGATGACAAACATTCCACTGTTGTCGGAGGGTTGCGGACAAGGCCAGCCGAAAGATGTGGTCCCTGCAGCCCCGCATGAGGGTTCTCAGCTTCTCTTCTGTAGCCATAGAATCGGCGCGGGCACTGAGGCCCAGGACATTCTTCGCCGAAGGAGGTACACGCTCTGGTTGGGGCTATGGATCCTGGACCAAAGAAGGTGTGATGAGCCAGCGTGACCGAGAACCATCACCGGAGCTACAGATGTTTTCGCCATGACGTGGCTCCGCGTGCCACGAGACATACCGTCGACGGCCGGAGAAGGAGCACGAGCGGAAAAAGAACGAAAAGAAGGGAGAAGAAGACGAGCGTTCCGAGGAGCTGGCTGACGGCTGAGTGCGTCCTGGTTCGACTAGGCCGGGAACGCAAGAATGCGCTTGCCTGGCCACCGTTGCCGCTGAGTGCGTCCCGGTTCGACTAGGCCGGGAACTCAAGAATGCGCTTGCCTGGCTACGCTCCCGCTGAGTGCGTCCTGGTTCCATAAGGCCGGGAACTCGGGGACTCGTCAGCCTGCCCACCGCCCTCGCTGGGTTCGTCCCGGCTTCTGAAGACCCGGAACCCAAGACTCCGCCCGCTCAGCCATCTCCACCGTCGCAACGACAGAAGACTCAAAGACCCAACGTATGACGAACATTTTTCTATTGCCATTAAGAACTGTGGAAGCCGCGTGTGTAACGTCTACTGATATCGCTGTTCTAAATGCTTTTGTAGAACCTTCGCTAATACCGTTGCTGTAAATATTTTTCTTTATATCTTCTTTGTTTAAACAATTCTCAAAGCCAACGGTCTCGTTCTCATTATTTATGACACGACATCCCCACGAACCTATGACAAATTGGCGTCCGCGACAGGACGAGACTGTTTGAGCATTGTTTAAAGAAGAAACAACAATGAGTACCAAGGAATTAATTGGCCTGGGAGAGAAGTTGGGTTTGAGAGACGCTGAGCTGAGAGCCTGGGTAGAGGCGGAACAGGCACGTGCGGCAGAGAGTGAAAAATACGCACGTGAGGAGCGTGCAGCTGAACGTGAGGCTAGCAGGATGCGCGCAGAAGCTGAACGTGAGGCTAGCAGAATGCGCGCAGAGGCAGAGGAACGTGCGCTACAGCTCCGTATAAGGCTGCAAGAGGCCAGTAATGCACAAGAAAGGCCTGCTGCAGGTGACAGACGAGCAGAAGAAAGTCCCTCTATGGTCATTAACCCCCACAGGATGATCCCTCCATTCGATGAGAAACGAGATGACTTAGACGCGTATTTGAAGCGCTTCGAAAACATCGCCACGGGCTATAATTGGCCAAGAGAAAAGTGGGCTACGGCATTCAGTATGTGCCTTGGTGGGGAAGCTCTGAAGGTGTTCGGCCGGCTGTCCCCGGAGGATTCTATGGATTTTGAGAAAACAAAGCTGGCATTGTTGCAGCGCTTTCGTTTCACGGCGGAGGGGTACCGCGAAAAATTCCGCGAGAGTAAGCCCCAGGAGGGGGAAACTGGAAAACAGTACGCTGCCAGAATTTCTAGTTTGTTTGACCGCTGGGTGGAGACGTCCGGCACTGCAGCTAACTTTAAAGATCTACGCGATCTAGTAGTTGCCGAACAGTTTCTTAACAACTGCCACAGCCGGCTAGCTCTGTTTCTCCGAGAGAGGAAATGCAAGACGCTCAGCGAGATGGCAGAAGTGGCGGACGGCTTTCTCGAAGCACAGCGAGAGAGAAACCTACTTGTATTCCGGGAAACGTACGAGTCGGGGGACACGAAACCGAAGGATGGCAATTCCTTCAACAAACCTCAGATTAAATGTTTCGTTTGTAATAAGACGGGGCATAAAGCATCAGACTGCCGCTCGACATCACAGGAACTCTTCTGCGTGCACTGTCGTCGCAAGGGGCACGACTTGAAATCGTGCAGATGGAAAGACGGCGGCCAGAATGTGTCTTCCTGTTGTATATCTCATCAAGACATGAGGAACAAGTCGCGGCAGGCTTCTGGAACATGAACCGGAGAAACAAGATGAAGGGAACAAGGATCCCAACGTGGTCCAAGAAAGGTCGACGGCACATTATGACATGCCCGTCTTGGAAGGGGCACTGTTCGGCCAGACTGTCTCGGTATTACGAGACACAGGAAGCAACACCTTAGTTGTACGTCGCTCACTTGTCCCAGAGGTGGCATTTACGGGGACTACCGCCACACTAAAGTTGGTGGATGGCCGCAGCGTCAAGGTTCCGGAAGCGAAAGTTGACATCGCCTCCCCCTATTTCGCCGGAACCGCGATTGTAAAGTGCCTGGAGGATCCTCTTTACGATGTTATAATCGGAAATGTTCCCGGCTCACGCGAAGTCTCTTCTCCTGACTCGGAGTGGAAGAGATTGTTGCAGGTTCCTGATCCTCCTGCAAGCGGAATCATGAATGACGAAAAACCGAAACATCACGCACCCACTTCGATCCTGGCCGGAGCAAGTTTTACTGGGCAACGCCGAAAAGCGCCCACCGTCGACATTGGCGCCATGCAGGTGACCACGAAGAAACCTGTGCTCGCCGAGCGGGTGCTGGGCACCGTCCAGTGGTTCAACGTAAAGGACGGCTACGGCTTCATCAACCGCAACGACACGCGGGAAGACATCTTCGTCCACCAGACCGCCATCACGCGGAGACAACCCGCAGAAGTTCATGCGCAGCCTTTACGAGGGTGAGACCGTCGAGTTTGACGTCGTCGTAGGCGAGAAGGGCCGCGAGGCCGCCAATGTGACAAGTCCCGACGGCGAACCCGTGCCGGGTACTCCTTACGCCGCGGACAGCAGACACTCTAGAGGTCGCTGGTTCCCGAGACAGGGTCAACGCCGACCAATGCCCAACCCGCGCCGTGGTGTGCAGGACTCGGACGACGTTCATGACGTTGTGCTCGTGCCGGACTCGCCGCAGCCGCAACAGCCACCGCAGCGATGGCCGCGGCCTAGGAGACCCTTTCTACGCCGCTACTACCGACGTTCCAGAGGTATGACCAGAAGCTCGCTACCCACCGAAGACATGAGACCCCACTTCCAGTTTGAAGAGAAAGACGAACACGAGGACACCCGAGTCCAGCGGAGGCCACATCGACGCTTCTACGGGAGGTACTTGCGCAGACGCGGCGGAAGGTCCAGGAGTGATCCAGAGGGGTTCGACTTCGAGCAGGAGCCCAGGAACGCACCGGGTTCGTGGCGCAAGCCGAGGCCTAGATCGAGGTCGGCGTCGCCTTCGAGGGCGTCTGCCGGACGCGACCAGGAGTTGAGCAGCAAACGCTCTTCGGCAGAAAGCGTTGGAAGCGGTCCTAAAAAAGACGGAAAGAAAGAAGAGCGCGATGCGTCCGCCAAGAGAAGGGCTGATTCCAAGCATTCCTCAGAGAAAAAAGAAATTTGCGAGGAAAAGTCCCCGGCGCAGACCGAGGAGTCGGTCAGCCCTCTGTGAAGGAAGCGACCTTGCAGCGGCCAGAATGGTCCCTACTACGATTTTGACCTGGAAATTAAGAAGGAACTAACCTCTTTTGCTTGTGTTTTGGCCCGCATACTGTGCATATTTCGTTTGGCTACCAATCGTGTCTTAGAGGTGCGAAAAATTTGAGAGGAGGTTTCGCATCAAGTGAAAGCTCCGTGACGAGTAACTTGAGCGCAATGACTGGTATCTTGAAATGGGGAAGTACGCTGGGGAGGCCGGTGGAGCCTTGCCTTGCAAGAATATTGCTCTCGTGTTGAACGTATCGGGGCTTCGGAAAATGTGGGGGCAGACTACATGAGCCGTTTGCTGTGAAATATCGTGTGAGCAACTTTTGTTTTCTTTCAGTTGTGTGCTTTCCTTTCTGTCTTTCTCTTGAACTTTTAGAGCGCAGCTCTTAGGCGCCTGTATTGCGTGCTTCGCAGCGGCGTCCGCCGTCGCCGTCGGCGTAACCGCGCGGTAGCATGCATGGGTAAATTTCACCGCCAAATTTAGCGGAAAATGTTTCTATGCTATCTATCTATCTATATATCTATCTCGGCTAAATCTAACGGAACATCTTACGCCGCTGGGTCGAGTAAATAAATAATACCGACCGGCGCCGGCGGATCGAACCGTTGACCCTCTAGATCAGCAGGACAGATCCGCGCTAACCTACAGGAGCTATGAAGCCAGCTCAATCAACCGGAAAATTTTCCTGCTAAATCAGCGCTAAATTTATATCGCTACATTAGCGCAAGTTTCCATCGCGTAGGGATAATTCTGCTCTCGTGAGGCTTAGCGGAACTAGCTCATCCTCGCCGCAGCTCGGGAGACGGTCGCTGATTTAGCGGCCAAGCGCACCTCGCAACGAGAGCGGAATGAGCCCTCGTACATGGAACGCGCACAATTTTCCCCGATAGCGTCTAGCGGAAAGCGCGTCCCATGGTAAAGATATAAACAATTTCCGCGTTAGAGTACCGTTGGTTGAGACTATACTTCCTCCCTTCGTGGTCCAGACGCAGGCGATGCTACAAGCGCGAGCCCGTGCTTTCAGCGTCCCTGCTCAAGCACGCTGCGCTCGTGCAATGCAAGCCCTGTTCATGGCCACACGCTCGCGCTCGTAGCATGCGGCTGACGTCTGGACCCAAGCTGAAACGAAGTTGCTGAGACGCCAGACAGTCTGGTCGGTACCACTTTGAGTGTTTGTGCGTATGGCGCGTGCTTTGCTCGCCGTCCTCAGTGACACAAACGCACGTGCTGAACTGACGGAGATCGCTGCGCAGGGCATTGTGGCAGTGGTCAACATATTTAGAATCTGCCTCAAGAGTGGGCTGGCGTATCCAGAGTGTACCGGCCACTTGACAAACGCGCATAACTCCGCACCGTTTGATGCTATTCGCATTAACTGTAGATGAATGCATTCCCATACGCGGGAAGTCCGCGCACGTTGCTGAGTTTTTTTAATCAAAAGAAAACTGGAAATAAGGCACTCTTGTGATGTGCGCGGCCGAGAACCATCACCGGATTACAGATGTTTTCGCCATGACGTGGCTGCGCGTGCCACGAGACATACCGTCGACGGCCGGAGAGGGGGCACGAGCGGAAAAAGAACGAAAGGAGGGGAGAAGAAGACGAGCGTTCCGAGGAGCTGGCTGACGGCGGAGTGCGTCCTGGTTCGACTAGGCCGGGAACGCAAGAATGCGCTTGCCTGGCCACCGTTGCCGCTGAGTGCGTCCCGGTTCGACTAGGCCGGGAACTCAAGAATGCGCTTGCCTGGCTACGCTCCCGCTGAGTGCGTCCTGGTTCCATAAGGCCGGGAACTCGGGGACTCGTCAGCCTGCCCACCGCCCTCGCTGGGTTCGTCCCGGCTTCTGAAGACCCGGAACCCAAGACTCCGCCCGCTCAGCCATCTCCACCGTCGCAACGACAGAAGACTCAAAGACCCAACGTATGACGAACATTTTTCTATTGCCATTAAGAACTGTGGAAGCCGCGTGTGTAACGTCTATTGATATCGCTGTTCTAAATGTTTTTGTAGAACCTTCGCTAATACCGTTGCTGTAAATATTTTTCTTTATATCTTCTTTGTTTAAACAATTCTCAAAGCCAACGGTCTCGTTCTCATTATTTATGACATCGACATCCCCACGAACCTTATGACAAAGTATTATGGGAGCGAGAGTCTCCTACCACGGCCAGAGGCAGCTGCCGGCCGCCCAAACTGGAGAACATCTGAGGCGCGCAACAGCGCGCGTGGGACTAAGCGCAGAAGCCTACAAAAGAGGGCACACGCCGACAGAGAGGGGGAGACGGACCGTGGTCACGGAGGTGTGCAGTTCGAACGCTCCGGCAATGTTTTACGTTGATACTAACAACCCATTCCTGTTACTCTAATAAATGTAGTTTCTCGTTATGGAAACCCCGGCTTCATGTTGTTCCTCCCGGATGGGCATGCAGCAAGACAACCCTACCACAGTATATAGTGTTAGACATACCTCACCCCATCCCTGCTTTTTTCGTTTGGTACTTTCTTCAGCGAATCGTGTACGTTGTAATTGTTTTTAGTTGTTGCATGATTATAGTAAGGTGGCGAGCTGGTACTAATTGAACACCTTGAAAAACAGTTAGCAAAAAGTCAAGGAGACAGGAGAGTAACACGTAGACCTCATGCAAGCGCAGACTGGAACTCCCATACAACCAGAAGCGTGAGAAATAATGCATGCTGAAGGAGCCCGAGCACAGGCCCAATTGGGACGCGCTGATTTACCTGCAAACACAGAGCATGATTAAAAAAAATTGTGTCAGTTGAGATAACAGATGCATGCGTTAATACATAAAGACAGCTCAATCTTTTCTTTGAAATCTTTGATGGATTGTCACATACCTATGCACTGTTTACACTGCTCGTGTATGTCATCCTTAGAAAAAAGTGAAGAATTAGCAGATACTATAAAAAACATACAAGAGAATTATTTGTAGGCTCTTTTATTATTCGTAGTATGGGCGACCAATGTGCCCTGCACATCCGTCTGTCACCTGAGCTGCTGAGGAAATCGCTTTACAGTCTTATGCATATGGATGAACTTGCACATTCCACTTGACCTGTTCGAACTTTTGCTAAAGCTCCTTCCGCATTCTTTTTTTTTTTCTTTTCTAATTTATATGTGTTGAGAGTTTGCACTCGTATGTAGTGTATGTATTCCACTCCTTTATTCCTTCTTGTTTGTGAGCTATATTTTAAGATGTGCAATCACCAATGAAGCCCCTAATGAAAAATACACCAGGCAATCCTGGTGTGACATCAGAGAATCCTGGTGTGACACCAGAATATCTGGTGTGCCCACCAGCAATGCTGGTGTATCGAGCACACCAGCCTGATGTGCCCACCAGAAATGCTGGTGTACCCGCACATCAGCCTGATGGGTACACCAAGAGAGTCTGGTGTCACACCACAAGGGCTCATGTGCCCACCAGGCAGCTTGGTGTGCACACCACGCAGTTTGATGTGACACCAGAGTTGTGTTTTTGTTGACTTTTCCCCCCGTCCGCGAGCGTGTTTTCTATTAGTTTGTGTGCCGCCCCGTCCCCCGACGGGGTGCCTTGTTTCCTCCCGTCTTGGTGGTCGCCGGAGACCCCGCGGCGGGCTCCTTTGTGCTCAAGAAGTGTCCCCCTCGTCCCGAGAACTTTCCCGGGTGGCCTTGAGCAGCTTGGGGCGCTCGCCGGCTCGCCTCTTCGAGGGTTTCTCTTTCCCTTTCCGCCGGTATTCTTGTTTAAGTTTGAGAAAATAAAGAAGTCTTCTTTGTGAGTCGAAGCCGAAAAGATGTGTGTTGGTGCGCTTTCCTGACTTCCGACGAGCTTGGTTTGGTAGCAAAACAACAAAGAAAGCTAGTAATTATTACAGTTTTTGGTGCCGAAAACCGGGAATTAACGGCCAGATCATGCCTACTACGAGCGAGGAGGGCGTCGACCGCCTGAAGCGAAAGAGGATTACCCTGCGAGCCGCCACAACAAAGATCATCAACGAGATTGGCGTCCTGCTGGCCACGGATCCAACCGACATCGGTGAGCTCGAAGAAACATTTGATATTCTTCTACTTAAGGAAGCTTCCCTGAAAGAGCTGGACAAGGAAATCGAGCCATCTGTCGAATGTGATGCCTTAGAAGAGGAGATTTCTGGCGCGGAGGGGTACGCGGAACGGATCAGCGTAACTAAGACACGAGTCAACCGCAAGCTGAAAGGCCAAGAATTGCAGAACGACAGGGCGTCCGGTTCTTCGACGCAGGGCAGTGGCTCCGGACAAACCCCAGTTGATCGCGGCCAACTCCCTACAACAGTAAAGCTTCCGAAGTTTTACTGTTGTGCTTTTTTGCTTTTTTAATAAAGTAATATGACAGCAGCGTTGTTGTCAAACTTATCATTGTACCCTTTTTTGTGAGTAAAGCAACACCCAGTCAACAGGTGCTCTGGTATCACACTACAACAAAACCTGATGTCCCACCAGAACACCAGATTGCTGGTGTCACATCAGAACACCAGATTTCTGGTGTCACACCAACACACCAGATTTCTGGTGTCACACCAGAACACCAGGAAATGTCCCAAATCACATCTGTGAAAAAGTCTGGTGTAACATCAAGTCACACCAGCCCTCGGCCTGGTGTATTTTTCACTAGGGACTCATTACCTTACTGCATGGCAAGGCTGTTGTTAATTCTAGAGTGTCTGTAAAGCAATCTACCTTACATCTTTGCCTCACGCCCCAGTTCCTGAAGCTCACATTTTCTGAGCACAGCCTTTCTGACTTCTCTCATCCTTTTTTTCCTTTCTTTTTGCGTTCAATAGACCGAGTTGCGAATGTGCTCCAGTCTGCGTCCTACGTCTTCCTGTCCTTGTCTTTTTGTGCACTTTTTTCAAGTTGGTCCATTATATTTTTTATTATATATTCTAATCTGTGTTTTCATCTTTATACTTACTGCAGCTTTTCACTCAATTAGACGTTGACATTCACTTTCGCCATCCTGATGTGAGTGACCTGAGACGACACAGAATGACAGTATTCTCTTCTGAAGTCCTGGCTTCATGGAAGACTGCCAAGGCTGTTCATGGTAAGGGGCTCTATATATTGAGCAACATAATAGCAACTTATTGCTGCTAGGATTGTTTTTAACACAGACAGTATTTATGGGCAGGACTTTAGCAATTCTGATGCCACTCACGTAGAATGAAAGCCTGTAGCGGAATGGCGCATTTCATTTGTAAGCGGAATTATGAGTTTAGCGGAATTATGAGTTTACAACTGAAGTGCGTTGCGTTGTCTTGGGTTCCCAAATGTCGAGCGGCGACTCAGGGTGTTATAAA